>LOEQ01007220.1:0-29460 GCA_001685075.1 Bramus lutescens | reverse complement strand
ATAATAATAAATCTAAAAAAATAAAAAATAACTTCTGTTTAAAAAAGTAACAGATAGATAGAAGATACTCCTACATCACCCACTAAATTCTACTTATGCACCAAATGAAAAGTAAGCACACATACACACACAAACACACACACACAAACACAACCACAAATTCACAAATGCAAATTACATATATATGCAATATATATTGCATATATGATACATGTATGCAAAATAAACACTGTCTTTAAACTAGGTCTTTATTTATCAGATAAACAGATGTACTTGGTTTCTTTATAGATTTCAAATGTATACTAAGTAATAATTTTCACTTGTCTTTGTTTAACTTGTTATTTTGATGATACAGATTAACTCATGACTTACAGAGAGATGCATGACATTTGAAAGCAAAATAGAGAATTTCACTAACATTATGCTAAAATAATTCAAAATGGAGTTAAAATCCAATAAAAATATTTTCATCAGGAACATGATGTTGTGTTTCGTATTATTCTATAAATCCTTGCTTCCCTTATGTTCACTAATAGTAATGTGGATTAATCATTTTTCTAGATAAATTGTAAGGTGTTCCCTTTATGAAGAACCACTACCTTAAAAGAAAAGATTACAGCTTTAAAACTGATGTCCTGAAAACAGCATCATTTTCAACTATTTTTGACAGTTAGCTTCTATTATCTTTTCTTTAAAGACATTTTTATTAATGAACAGTTTTTATTCGTAAGTTTAAAGGTAATTCGTTCATCCATATATTGAATAATGATCAAATTAAGATAATTTTCATAATGACCTGAAACTTACCATTTCTTTATGGAAAAATGTTCTTATTTCTGTCAAGATACTAAATATGCAATGCTTTATTGTTAAGTCTATTTGCCTGCTTGGTCCTAAAATATTAGAGCCTGTTCATTCTAATAGTAACATGGTATGAGTGACCAGTAACATGGTATGAGTGACCAGTGTCTCAATATTCTACCGATACCTGTTTCCAAGACCCTGGTGTCTTCTGCTATTTATAATTATATCAAATCTTTTTTTTTAATTCCATGTGTGAGATCATCCAGTGTTTTTCCCTTTGTGCACAGATTATTTTACTTACTACAATGGTGTGGGAGGTCCTTCTGTTTATGTGTTTCTTTTATTGGTTAATGAATAAAGAAACTGTCTTAAACTGTTGATAGGGAAAACTAAACTGAATCCTGGGAGAAAGAAGGGCCATTTCCTATAATAATTGTATTAACTTATATCCCTACTGGCACACATTTCTAAACACAATGCATATGTCTGACTTTTTATGTCTAGTATTTTACCTAACAGATAATTTGTTCAAGCATCAAAATATCTACCTAGATAAATACACATATTAATTTCTTAAGATTTTTGTAAAATTAAGCATCACTGTTTCTTCAATAAGCAATGACAAATTATATATTATATATCTACACATTTTTATTTACTAAATTTCTTACCCAGAGATATTTTGACCTTCCAAATTATTTACTTAATTTACTCTAAGGAATCTACTTTTAACTATCTATTGAATTTCTTATTTTAGCCTTTTAAAAGTGACTGGTAATTTAAATATATCCCATAATTCTTAATGTTGTCTTAATTCACAGTATACTTTGATAAGTTCCCAACATAAATGTAAGCTCAGTCCTCATAATGTCAGTTTAATGTTTGGGATCCATTTCGATGGGATGATAAAATGGGATTTCAGAAATCAAAGCACATATGTTAAACTAATATGTGACCCAGATATACCCTTTGTAAAATAGGAATGAATGGAGAGTCTAAACTCTATAGGCATGCTCTGCTCAGATTTCATTTTTAACTCTTCCACCTTCAAACTATTTTACTTGGAGAATGTTTTTAATTTTTTTTCCTGAAACAACATTTTGTTCTGCTTTAAAATAGTAATAGCAATTAGCATTTGTCACATTTCTGAACACTGATTGATATACTCTATCAAAACTGCTCAGTGTAATGTTGGAAAAACATATAGGACTGTCAGTTAATATTGACCATTACTGATGTCTTCCTGTGCCAAATATATAAATGACTTGCCTTCTTAGGGAACTGTGGTGTGATGTGCAGTAAGCCATTTTGTCTAATCAGCCACACCCACAAATGTTCATTGCTTTGAAACATTAGTTTGGTTCAAGGCCTCTGACCTATGTCCCCGGCACACCATCATTATTGGACGCCCATCGAAACTCCTCCCAGATATCCTGCTGTTGCCTCAAGCAATGGAGATCCTGCAGTAATCATTATGTAAGACTAGTCCCTTTACAAGCACCAGCAATTCATAGATGGGGTAGATATTAGGATAGGCCTACTCAAGGTCCAGGATGTGGGACTGNNNNGTAGCTGAACTGGCCAGTCCAGGACACTGAACTTTAAAACAAGGGGCAGAGCCAGATCTCCTTAATCCATGCCTGTGGGCAAACTCTGCCATGTCCATGGTGAAAGGTAGGGTCAGCTCTCCAGAGTGGAGGGGAAGGGGCTATGAGGGAATGGTCAGTTCTCCTACTGGAATATCCACGCAAGGATCTCAGCCAGCTATCCCAGGGTCAGTGAAAGGTGGAGTTGGCTCAGCATAGGTAGTTCATATGGACCCTTGTGGTAGATAACATAGAGTCCAACTGCAGCAGTAACAGAGACTCAGATATGGCCCTCAGCATCTGCTCTGACCTGGACATCATCACCATGGCCCCAGCGGCAGAATAGGCCTGCAAGTTTAGCAAGTCCCCAGCAGTAGCATAGCCCATGGACAACAGCATGGTATCAGGTGACTGACTAGAACCTGGGCATCCTCAGAGGTAACAGGAGTCATGAAAATCAACTCAGACACTGGCTACTGCAAGGCTATCAACCCAGATATAGCTGTTGGCAGCAGTTCACTACTGGATATCATCATGGGCCCAGGGGCAGCAAAGGTCACTCAGATCAGCATGACCCCAGTGATGTCACAGACCTCTTACACGAACATGGCCTCAGGTGATGGCTCAGGCCCTGAGCATCTTTGGTGCCATCAATGAATCGTGGATGTCAACATAGACCCAGAGTTGCAGTAGGACCAAAGGCTTTGACTCAGCTTTGGCAGCAGCCCAGAAATGGATGTCACCCTGGTCCCAGGTGGCAGGAAGGTCACCCATATCAGTCTGTTTCTCATCACAGTTTCTTCTCCATTTCTCCCTCTTTTCACAGGACGTGAATCACTCTGCTTCTATTTCTCTCCGATTTCTCCACCATATAATTGATCATCATGGCAGCTTCCTGTGATGCTGAATGAACTTGTGCACGTTTTCAGTCAGCCCTGACTATGAGAATCCAGGCTGGCCCATGGGTGTCTTGTACCTGCCTGAACAAAGTGGCACCAAGAGGGTCTGTGAGTGCCTTCAACCAGTCATGAGTATGAAAACTGAGCTTGACCCATGGATATCTTTCACCCACCTGAGTTGAGCGGGTGACGCCTTCAGCCAACCCAAACCCTGAGAACCCAGCAATTTATTCTATTCTCATCAGTACATTTTCATTCATTTCTTACAAATTAACTTATATATCTGCTTTTCAAATATTGAATTCAGAGAGAGAGCAAGTGGAATGATGAATAGCAACAACAGAGAACATTAAAGGAAGGACTAAAGAGATGCTGATCCATATATATATAATTTATATTAAATACTAACAATAAGATCCAGAAGCTTTTTAGACAACATGATTACATATTAAAATGACTTTAAGATTATGTGTGATTTTAATATCAACACTTCATTTATAATAGATATAAGAGGGCCTTTCTTATGTTAAGCACATCTTAAGGTCAAATTGACAATGATTACCAGTAAGATAATTTATACAAGTCTGTGATTTATTTAAAACATATTTATTAACCTTTGTTTTGTGTTTTGGTGTTCTTGTTCTAACACATATCCCTTACTTGTGACTCAACAGCCTCCTATAAATTCCCTTCTACTTTGAGATTTCACTCATCTCTTTTCCTTATACATTCAATAAAAAAATCCCTTAAGCGTCATTTTAACTGGAAAAGCAGTCTCTAGAAACTTATTTGAATAAAAAAAATCAAGAATTCTCTAAATGAAAACTGTATCTACATCACTCCCTTCCCTTCTTCCCACTGTTTTTGTTATTTGATTTTCAAATTTATGGTTACTCTCTAGTTGTTTCTGTTGAGTATTCACACACACACACACACACACACATAAACACACACACATAATCACACACACAAACACACCCCAGAGGCCCAAATACACATGCACACACATAGATACAAAAAACTGTGTTCATTCTATGTTACTCATATGTACATGTCCAGGACTTGGAATTGGATGTTATTATATAGTAGGTCATCACTAGAAGAAACTAATTCTTTCTCTCAACAGCCATTGACAGCCTGCAGCTCTTCAGCTAGGTTTGGAACCATATGAAACTGGTGATGTCCACAGTGCCCTGTGATAAAAGAAAAGTAAAATGACCATTAAACAACATGAAATTAATTTTTAGACACTGAAAATTCAATAAAGAATGCTTCTGTTTGCCTGTTACAGTGGCTATACTTTTTGTAAAGCTGTGGATCACACTGTCTAAAAGAAAATATGATGATGTCTGTCATTTCTAGCTAGTGTTTATGAAATTTTAAGAATGATTATATGATCACAAACAGTAATATTTTAATGACTAAAAAAATTATATGTGGTGTGGGAGAATTGTCTGCATTCTGTCAATCTTTTTTTTAAAATAAACACTGATTGGCCAGGCAGGAAGTATACATGGGTCAACCAGGCAGGAAGTAGAGGTGGGGCAATGAGAACAGGAGAATTCTGGGAAGAAGGAAGCTCTCCCCCGATTCATGCTCAGATCACTGAAGAAGCAGGATGTGACCTATCCCACTGAAAAAGGTACTGAGCCATGTGGCTAGCATATATAAGAATAATAGGCTAACATATGTTATAAGAGCTAATACAAAGCCTGAGATAATGGGCCAATCAGTTTATAATCTTAATGCAGACTCTGTTTGATTTACTCTGGGACTAAATGGCTGGGGGACTGGGCAGGACAGAAACCCCAACAAGCAGGCCCTACATGGGTAACTGTATCCACAGAAAGCCTGAGAAAGCTTGGGGAAGAATAAAGCATGTTGTCTTGGGAGCAGCAATTTCTATGATCTGCTCTGCTTGCTACAGGCAAGCAAGTGCTTTCATCTAAGAGAGGCTTCCTGACTCAGCTTTAGCAGCAAAATCTTGCAGCTCTTTGAGGAGGTCCTGCCAAGAAACATTTAAGTGGTGTTGATAAAACACTGACCTCATGCTTTTCAGTTTTCAGCCGTAGCAGAATAAAAGCTGCGCCATTTTAAAATGCCGGTTTTCTGGGTTGTCCTGCCAGTGCAAGCTCTGACTTTTTGAGGGAGGAGGTCTGGCTATACAGAGAGCATTTGAGTATTGTTTATGGACACACTGTTTCAGCTTGCTTGCTGGCAAGGACCTTGAAACACCATATAGTTGTGGTAATAAACATGGCTACAGCCGATACCTCCAGCCAGTACCTCCACCATGAGGCTGGAATCGCAGAAAGCTAAGGAATGGGCTGGATCCAGCAGTCAAAGCCACGGCTTTAATTCTGCCCATATTGCTTGGTAAATTAAAGACTCGTGTAGTCAGAAAAAGAGAGATATGCAGTAAAAAAAAAAGATTCAAAGTCGAAGAAAACCTCTAAATGCTTTAGAGTGTATTAAAAAATATATGTAGGCCAAAGGTTAAAGTCCTTAAATTAAAAAAGAAAGAAAGAGAATAGTTGGTTGTGGTGGTATATGCCTTTAATCCCAGTCAATTCCTGATTCAAAGGAGTAGATAATTTCCACTAGAAAAATCACTGTATTTTGTTTTCTGGTTCTATTTATTTGTACATAACTTGCCTGCTTCAAGAAATGTAATATTTTATTTCTAAACACCTGGCAGAGGAAAGGAAAAGAGAAAGATATTCACTGTTTAGCTTGGGTAATGTGATAGTTGCTTCTGGTCACCAGGAAAAAAAAAAAACAGAATAAATACAGCAAAATAGAAGTTGATGTATTTATTTTCTGAATGAGAATGTTTCATGGGATAGGAAAATTATATTAGTGATTTCATTTCTTTACAAAGTTATTTATTGGGAGAGCTATTCCTATGTTGTTTGATTTATGCTGATACAACACAAGAAAATGGCCAATTGTTTTTTACCTTAAGAATTATATTTTGATTGACATGAAGTGTCAAACACAGAAACACTCTTTGCAAATTCATGGCTGTAATTCTAGTGCTTGTATTTGATTTCTGATCATGTAACATTATTTAATTTTTCCATTTCATTCACATCATTTTAACATATACTGGTTTTGGGGTACTATAATGATTTTTAAATTATGCTATTTCTAAAAATATTATTAGCAGTGATGTTCATGATTTCAGATGTACAGTTGACAATGCTTTAGAGAAAAACTGAAAACTCTGGCATTAGCTTTAATGCTAGGAGTTTATGGTACTATATTGGTCAGTCAAAATGAGTTAAACCATTAATAGTACTGGGATTTTTATTTGCTAGCATGAGGAATCTTGTTGGGGTATGTCCTGCCACTATAGGTCAAATAAGCTAAATTTGTGCCTATGTCTGCCAAACACTTTATTCTGAAAAAATATTACTTAGCATACTGTATTTCACATAGTTAATAATTAAAAATTAGAATTATTACATTTATTATTATATATAGTATCTATAGTATAATATATGTATTGTATATATAATTGTTTATAAATTAATATCCAAGAAAAAGACTATCTTTTCATTATATATATATAATCAAAACAAACTCAGGTTTTAAGAGTGTGGGCCTTGTTTCTTGTGCCTTCTCTTGCATTCCTTTATTTATGTTGGTTTGTTTTGTCTTACTCCATTTGTTAGCTTTTGTTTTATCTTATTATATGATGGCTTATTTTATATCCCTTAGAAAACTTATTTTCATTATAATGAGAGACATATGTATCTGGATCCAGATAGGAGGGAAGGTGTAGTGGAAAAGGAAAATACAAAAAAGGTAAATGTACTATGTGAGAAAACAGTCTATTTTCTATATATAAAAAACTAAGAAAAAATGAAAACATTGCTGTACAAAAGAGAAATGAAAGATGAATGTGGGATATGCATAGGAATAAAATGAGTAATTATTACTTTTAAAGACAATTCCATACTTAGAAAATTATCTGATCTAAGCATATTTTAAAGCCACTTATAAATCAGTGTGAGTTTTCCTAAGTAAGATAGAAGTAGACATCAGTTTACTAGCCACATCATTCTGGGGCATATACACAAAGGACTCCATCCTCCTGTAGAGTAAATTGTTCATCCTTCTCCATTATTTCTCTTCAGATAACTCGGACAATTGAAACAGCATAGACATCTATTAACTGACAGATAAATAAAAATAAAAATGTAGTACATTGACATCATGGACTATTATTCAACTATTAAGAAAATAAAAATTATGAAGCTCACAGGCAAATGAATAGAGGTATAAATAATCCTTCTGAGTGAGGTTACCCAGAACATACACAGAAAGACTAATAGCCCATGTTTTCCCTCATCTGTGCATGTTGCTTTCCATCTTTAGACAAACTGCTTTTCATTTGGAATACCCATAAATGTCAGGAGTTTAGTAAAGGATGTTGGAAGGAAGGATCTGTTATGAAAGGGGAGAGAAAACATAGTTGTATAAAGGAATAAAAGACAAAACAAAGTGGAAAATTCAATTGAGGCAAAGGATTGGAGAGCAAGGTAGAGGAAGGATAAAGAAGGATAAACAACTCTGTAGGTTTGAAAAATTTATCTGGAAGGCTGTTACTATGATCTTTACTAGAATGAGTGTGTGTGTGTGTGTGTGTGTGTATACATATACACACATACATATATACCATGCAGTTGAGAAGATTTATTTCATTTTGTCATCATTCTTTTTTTTCCCAAATGTGGAGTCTCAAGCAGTTACTAAAAAGCAGCATTTTACTGTATATTACTGTCATTCATGAAATATAAATAGAATAATAAAATATATACTACAGAAACATAAAGAGTTTTATTTGTATATTACTGTACTTCATAGTGTCTTCATGTTTGAGACTGTCTGTTTTGCACCTCTATAATAGGCCTAGGTTTGTACTGCAGAATTTATGAAAATCACATTTTTGAGCATTCACAAATGTCTGCACTTAAACCTTGTTATATAGTGAAATACTAGACTTCTATAGATATCAATACAATTCAATCAAAAATTCATCCAAAACAGGCATTAGCAAAATGTGTCCATAAATGCTTGTCTTAATATAGTCATTGCTGCTCATTGCCCACTGATGAATAGTTGTGATATGCTCATATTGAGTTTCTGCTGGGACATCCTAATTACCTTATTCATAGGAAAAGTAATAGTCACATAAAGAATAATGCACTTGAAAGAGAATTTTATGTAATTTACTTATTTTAATTATTGTCATCAAAATGATCTATAGCTATGCTTTTCCAATTTGATCAACTGAACAAAATAGCACTTATCTAATCTAATTTTCCCTTTTTATTACTTTGTCTCCTCAATTTATCATATATTGCAGTGTTTTGCATAGTAGGAAACTATCTGGCTAGTACACTATTAAACATTCATTTTTTAAAGTAAACTTAATTACCTAACAAAGTCCACCTCAGCCAAAACACTGGATATTGCATCACTATTTAATAAGGTTTACAATATAATCATCAGTTTTATTTCAAAATGAATGTTATTACTACAGTTATTTCCTTTTTTGTTTTACTGAGAGGAAGTGACTGTAGAAAAGAACATATTCATATAGTGGTGTTTATAACATTAACTTTAATTTTATCTTATTTTACATTTTCATGTTTTGTGTAATTTGTGTAATTAAGGGAAAAAGAAGAAAATGTGCTTTAAATAATCTCATATTTGATCATATTTGATATTATTATTATTGCCACTGATTATATTGGAAACTAGTTCTGAATTTTTTATGTGGGTTTATTTCTATACTAATGAACTTTTTAGATATTTTACTTAAAATTCTCTCTTGGCAACAAGTAATGTCTTTCTTATCTTGTAAAATCCTTGTTGATTTTAGAAAGCTATTTCAAAGACATGTAACATTTTTGTTTGAGATTACTTATCTTTCAGTTCTATTCAAGGATCAGTCCTTTGCTTTCTAGGCAGTTTTACTTCCTGAACAATATTGTCCATGAAACATTCCCTGCCAAGTCTATTTGTTTAGCATCAGTGTTTTCTCTGTGCTTTAATTCCCATCATTTTTTTATAAGGTATGAGAGAAAAATTGTTTTGACTCTGGATAAATTGAATGCTTTAATATATGGGTCAACACTTTCAAATTGCTCTTAATCTCTTATTTATTCATGCATTTCTCTATATCTTTATCTCTGTATTTTTTCTATCTCCATCTCTCTACTTTCATGTCTCTTTCTATCTCTGTCTCCCTCTATGTCTCTGTTTCCCCCGTCTATCTCAATCTCTGTCCACTGACTCATTCATTCTAATTTCAAATCATGAATATTGGGCCATATTAAAGGATGTCCATTTTGCTTCTGTCCTTTTCTTTGAGCTACATATTTCATTTATCTTGAAGTTTATTAAAGCACTCTCTTTCTTTTGGAACAATATTAAAAGATATCCATTAATTTTTTCATTTCCATTTTGGTATCCTCATTCTGTTCTGTTTAATTTTCTATCTCAATTTACAGTCTTTACATGATAGGGTATTTTTATCTTAATTATATAATCAATGCTGTATTTCTTTTTCCATTTTATTTATTATTATTAAAAATTACCACCTCCTTCCCCTCCCCCTCCCCTCCCCCCCCTCTCCAGTCAAAAGAGCAGTCAGGGTTCCCTGCCCTGTGGGAAGTCCAAGGTCCTCCACCCTCCATTTTTGTCACACTTGTGCTGGCTACTTTGGAATATGTGTCATCTAGTGTCTCTCAAATGCAGTTGCTCTTACCTTGCTTATTTACCTATTGGAAACACTTGTCCTGGAACAACTGTTTGTTCCATAATTAATTGTTGAAAAATAGGCTAGGTAATATACTGTAATAATGTAGATTAGTGATACCTTTCTCAAGTCTCAAAACTTAAAAATCAACTTTTTTCATACTTTACTTACATACATATCTGATAGTTAGATAGTATGTATATATCCTATATACTGGCATAGCCATGAGAAAAATATAGCTTGGAGTCCTTCCTTTCATAGATCATTGGTTTGTTTGTTTTTTGTTTTCCTCTTGTTTTCATGTTTTTGTTTTTGGTTAGAGATTATCTGTATCTGTGAAGTTTGTCCTGGAACTCAGTCTGTAGACCTTGAATTCATAGAGATCTGCCTGCCTCTGCCTGCCAAGTTGTGGAATTAAAGGCTCATGCCACCACTGTCCAGCATTTATAGATAGTTCTTGAGGGGCTACAGTTACTTGTGAGGGTAGTGGTTTTAACTGGACCGTGTTTTTCTTCTCTTGATCTGTCATGCTCACTGAATTATTTCTCATTGTATATATTACATTAAACTGCATAGACTGCAAGTAAGTGATTTTCTACCGAGATTCAATCTTGTGTTGTTCAGATACAGCTCAATTTAATCGGGGAAAGTTGTTTTTTAATTTTTATTATTATTTGTTTTATTTTTTGGAGGCGGGATGTTTTCAAGACAGGGTTTCTCTATAGCGTTGGAGCCTGTCCTGGAACTAGCTCTTGTAGACCAGACTGGGCTCGAACTCATAGAGATCCATCTGCCTCTGCCTCCCAACTGCAGGGATTAAGGCATGTGCCACCACCGCCCGGGTCAGGGAGAGTTTTTAAAGTATTTATTGCCACTGGTTTTCACTATAGTGTTTCTTTTCTTAATCATTCCATTCCTACATCTTCCTTGTACACTGTTAACTTCCAGTTTGTATGATATTTAATTGAGTGGTTTGGTGTCTGAGAGAACAGAAGGCTTGCACTTCCCCACCATCTATTTATTACAAGTAATCTTAAGGCATCCTCACATGCGACTTGTCTTATGGATTGCTGTAGATTTCAACATATAAATGTTAAAGGGGATACAGTTCATTGTACAATAACCAAAAAAAAAATTGGTCATTTGGAATGTGATCTGTCTCTGTTTCCTGGTATCAAATGTAAAACGACTCCTTAGGAAGGCTGAGTCCAATCATCTATGTTTTTCTTGAGCATCTCCAAAAAGGTCACTCAGTTGTTTATAATACTAAGTAGTTTCTGATAAATTATAAATTGAAAATCCTTACTAGATCACTGGCTATTAAAAACTGAGGTTCTCCTGACATTTTGATTTTTGCATTGCGAGAAAACTGATACAAAATTTGAAGGTTAGGATAAAAACAATTTGAAAGCTAAAATTGTACTCAGAATTGTAAAGCAATTGGAGACACTGACCTCAAGCAGAAGGGGAAATCCTGTCATTTGAAGTGTAGCTTCGAAGTGATAGCAGGAGTTTCAGGAGGCAGTGTGTCCGGCAGTACATGCTCATCGTGTCAATTTGTCAAATGTTTTCTGTCAGAGGTCATTTTCTATGATTTGAAAATACCATGACATTTTGGATTGAATTATGAGACTCATTTTCAGTCTCTTAGAAATTTCGAGTTTATAGCTTGATACATTGTATTTCACTTTGTAGTTTACTTTGCTGTGTGACTATGTCAAAATTTATTAAATATGATGAGATTATCAATATATTCCAAGTTAATTGTCAGTCTTCTCCCTATAGTATATTTTTTCTAGATCAAATTTATGGTGAAATACATTGAATATTCATTTTAAAAGGATAGTTTAGATAATTAATATTAGATATTATTTATGTTTTCTTGGTATTTATCCATTGTACACAGGGCTGAGTTTTATAAAGTCATTTTTATTCAAATATACCATATACTTTTATAGTATTGACCCAGACTTCATATGTATATATGATACTTATGTGTTGCTATTGCAAAATATATATGTATATATGATTAAATAAATATAGAGATATGCATATTTCTCCATATATGTATGTATGTCTAAAATATTGTGGCTACATATGAAAGAATATGTAATATGTAATATTCAGAGGTTTTGTTTATTATCTTCATGGCAGGATAAAGTGACATGTAGATAGACATGGTGGTGGAGAAGCACCTTAGAGTTCTACATCTTGATTCACATTCATCCCATTGTATATAGCTTGAGCACAGGAGACCTCAAAGCCCACCCCAATCATGACATACCTCCTCCAACAAGGCCACACCCTACTCCAACAAAACTACACCTCATAACAGTTCCACTTCCTATGGAGAAAATTTCTGTAAAGCCACCACAATGTTAATCTAAAATAGATAATGCATATCAAGGTGTGTAGCTGTTTGTGTAAGATAGTTTGTTCAAGATAATATTAATCAGTTCTAAACAAAAAAAGAAAAATTCGTTTTGAAATTTACTATTGAATGGTATTATTGATAAATATACTCTAATTAGGTGTTGAGTTAAAAAAGAAAAAGACAAAAGAAAGAATTACAATAACATCAAATCATTCATCTGAATTTTCAATAAGTAGCTATGTACCTTTTCATTAATATAACTCTTTTCCAGGTTCTATATTAAGTCCATGGTTCACAAGGCTTGAAATATCACTGCCTGTACACTGAACACATCTAACACAAGAAACACTTATTTTTTAAAAGAAAAATAAAACATTTGTAGTGAATGTTCCATTTGCCTCTGTTTGAATAAAATACCATATTGGCAAGGCACATTATAATGCTCCAACAAGAAATAGTAATCATGCTAAACCTAAAAAATGGATTGTTAGGGTACAATGCCCCTGGGTGTCCCCTGTTTATCTCTTACATGTCTGCCATAGTGAAGTTGGAAAGTGGTCTCTCCAATATCTTTCTCCATATTTGTCATTCACACAGTGAACTGCTGTTGATATAGTGGCAGATCACGTGAACAAGTTCTTTCCTGGCCATGTTCACACTTAAGGCACTATTTCCATCTCCAGAGTCAATCTTGCTTCAGTCCCAGAGACTTTCAGACCTGGTGAATTTGAGGTACTGCAATGTAATTCAAAGCACAACACCTGTTTTTTTATATTTTTATTAGAATAGATGAATATTTATAAATACTTGGTATCTAGAAGCAGGATTTTTGCTTCTGAGTTTCATTACAAGTGTGCAAGTAAAGTCATTATGGTAAAGCAACAGATAATTTTCCCATGGAGAGTAAGTATTTAGAACAAATCTTGCATTTAATTTAAATTAGTGCTATTTACCATAATCTGGATATTCATTATATGAGACGAATGATTATTCTAAGTGTTGGAATACAAGGCTGTTTTACAATGAAGAGGCCTGCTACTAAAATTTATATATGCATACGCAAGGATGAGAGTTTATATTTCAACATCTATAATTGTACAACATTTTTGAAAGGCTTAGGAAAGGGGATGCAAAATTAAAACAATAGTCTTATAACAGTCTCAAATATTAAGGAGCAGAATATTTCAGTGTGCTAAAGTGTTGAGACTAAGGGGAACATTTATCAAGAAAGTTCATTATCACACCAATACAGACACCAAACACTAAGATGACTTACAATTTATATTTTTATTATAATAATTGTGATTTCAGGTACTCATTAAGCTGGATTGTAAACATCACCCTTGGTTAAGTAATTCCTCAAGAAATGAAGGCACGCAGTTACAGTTCCACCTGAAGCAAGTGTTAGAAGGCATTTGCATGGAAATACAATGAACACTTAGCTATGGGAAATATCAAGGATGTTCAAAGAACTCTTGGGAGTCAAAATGAAATGTGATAACTGGGTATGTCAGCACTCTTGGAAATAAAATAAAAAAAAAATGTGAGTTCTATTAATACAAAATGGGACTTGGTTTTTGACTAGGAGAGAAACTCACAAATAAAAGATTTGGGCATTGGAAACTAGCTTACTAAAAGATAAATAACAAATATCCCATATCTGTGTGTGTTCAATTAGATATGTGTAGCCATTACTAAGATTCCTTAAAGAACCAATTGTGTATATCATGTTTGATGAACAGCATACACATAGCATAAATGGGAAAATATGCATATGAATAAAATAATGTTTAGCAAAATTAACACTAAAATATTCTTATATGAGTGAAATTATTTTAACTATAAAAAAATTAAAAGTGCGGGATGACAAACTAGATGTGGCTAAGACAATACTGTTTCTTCTAGACAACACACAAATCAATGCATAATGGTTTTCAGAAGCTAGAAATAAATATTTTAAAATAAAGCATTATACTGTAGTTGTAGGTTTTTCATCTCAGTCCCACAGACGGTATTAAAATAACCACTCAGAGGCTTTATATTAATCACATACTGCTTGGCTTATTATCTCAGGCTTATTTTTAACTAACAACTTAAATTAATCATTTCTATTATTCTATATTTTTACAAAAGCCTCATGTCTTGTTACCTTACATATTAATTACTTCTCTGGTGGCTACCAGCATCTTTATTACTTCACCTCCTTTCTCCTCTTGTCTTTGCTTAGATTTTTCACCTGGCTTTATTCTGCCTGGCTATTGGCCAAATAAGCTTCTTTATTAACCAATGGTAATAAAATACATTCAAAGTATACAGAGGAGCATCGCACATCATTATACATTCATACTAAGATCCACTAGAGATTTCTGTTGCTTACACTAAACTTGTTAGTCTCAGTAACCAAGGAAAATGGCTAAATAGTCATCAAAAATGAAAAATAAAGCATGGGAATTTAAATTGTCCTAGAGTTTGTCTTATTTAGGGTTTCTACTGTTGTGGATATATGCTACAACCAGTAAAACTCTTATAAAGGAAAAAAGGTTCGCTTATAGTACAGAGGTTTAGTCCATTATCATCATGGCAGCGAACATGGGAGCATCCAGGCAGACATGGTACGAGAGAGTACCTGAGAGTTCTACGTCCCAATCAGCAGGCAGCAGGAAAAAACAGCGAAACTAGGCTTGGCTTGAACATTTGAAACCTCAAAGCCTGCCTCCAGTAACATGCTTTCTTAAGAAAGCTATGCTTATTTACTCCAACAAGGGCAAAACTCCTAACCCCTCTATATCCTTTTCCCCTGAGCCCGTGGAGGCCATTTTCATTCAAACCACCACAGAATGTTTTCATTTCTGCAAATAACTTACTTTTATTCAATATCCATATTAATCCTTGGATCAGAAATAAGTTTTAGTGAGTGGATAATCAAATATGAAGTTGAAAGAGGGAACCATTTCTAGAATATTCTCAAAGGTATTTGCTTTTGTGAAGTACCTGCTTTCTGTGATTTGTTGTTATTGCTGTTCTTGCTACTAGAACTGGAAAGAATCAAAAGAACCTTCCTCCTTCACTACTGTCTGACTAGACTGGGGAACAATGTTTCTGCAAGCTCATATTTTAATACTACGAAATCTCCAAAATTATTTAACACAAAGGAATACTTAAATCTCTTTTTCTCAAAAATGTTCACGTTATAAGTTACATCCTCACAAACAAAATCGCATTCAATTATTCCAGGCCCTTCTTTCAGGTGCTTATGTGCTCACATTGTTTATTGTCGAACTTGGCAGCAGTGAGGCAGAGTAGGGGATGCTGTGTGCTCCTAGTTAGCCCTGTAATTTCCACTTTATTTGTGTGCCAGTTACACTAAACACAAATCAATGCTTCCATCAAATGTTGTATCAAGGCAGTAGGTGGAATTAATTTCCTACCATGATGACAGAGGGGTTGGTGAAGATACACAGGAAGTTAAATTATGCCTACCTTCCTTGACAGTAAAGTAAACCAATATAGAATTTCGCTTTGCTAGTTTTATTTTTGGTGGGCTCACTTGATAACTTGCTATGTATACCCAGTCTTCACGGTGTGGCACTCAAGTACATTGCCTGCACAATAAATGATCAAATAATATTTAGATTATTTTAGTAATGTATTGAATTTCTAAAAATATTATGGAGATTTTCTCATTATTTAAAATACTAGGAAAATAATTTCACTGTGAATCATCAATTGATAGATATCTAAACTGAAACAGCTATGATTTAATAAATATATTTGACAAAGAATTTTAAAACATAATCCATAATATTGTGAACAAACATGCATGAGAACCAATGAAAGACATTGCAGCACATAAAGAGTCATTACATAAGCAAAAACAAAAGTTGGAAATCCAAACTTCCCTGGCATTCCTAACAGCCAGTGCAGACAGCTAAGGGCTTCCCAGAAGACACAGGTTAGTAAGACAAACTTGCAGTACAAGGCATAAAATACCTCCCTATCCATTACAGGTCCATGAGGCTCCTGAGTTCTACAAGATAGTACAGGCTATGGCCATTGCCCTTAGTTATTCGTCACAGCTTCATGGTAAGATCCTATTGCTGAAGACATTTCACACTATGTCTTCAGGATATGGAGATATCAACCATACACCTACCAGGAAACTTCCTCCCTTCTACACAGCTTTCACAGTGCTAGAAAGTTCTGTGCAGCTTCTGGGAGAAAGAAACAACAACGGAATAAAATCCAACAGCACTGGATTCCAACAGCACTGGATTCTGCCTCTGCAATATCCGCCCATC
Source organism: Bramus lutescens (assembly GCA_001685075.1). Lineage (NCBI taxonomy): Eukaryota > Metazoa > Chordata > Mammalia > Rodentia > Cricetidae > Bramus > Bramus lutescens. The sequence goes on along the minus strand of LOEQ01007220.1, from coordinate 12,727 downwards.
GGGCAAGATGTGCCTACTAAGTCAATCAGAGCATGGCTGTTCTGAGGTAACTGCTTTCTAATTTTATTTGAAGTCCACCCTACAGAATAGAATTTCATACCTGAGACTCCAATGTTTTCCAAAAGCCCATGGCTGGTAACATTAGTGGCTCTAGATCAGAATGTTCTATTTTTATTTTTCTAAATGGTTGTGCTAAATATTTAAGTTTATTCGTGTAGATATTCTCACTGTGGTCAGATAAACTTCTTATTGAAACAGCAATGGAAAGATACACAACTTGTGAAAATAGTAAAAATAAAAGACTGGGTGCTCACCTTTAAACTGAATATTTTTATTAGCTCTTCTTCCACCAAGGATCATGAGGACACTTAGAGGAGGATTTTAACCAAGGCAGAAAGCACTTGAAAACAAAACAATGCCGAGAAGAGTTACAACGGGATTAGAAGATATATATAAAGTACCTGGGAACAATCAAAACAACCGTGAAGCAAACTCCTCAGTGTTGGGGTCATCGAGCAAATGGGGTATGGCTTCTTGTAAAGATATGAGATGCAGAAAAGAACTGAAACGTACACACTTTCTAATCCTCGTGCCGTCTTCATAAGCTCAATTTTCTCACATAGCTTTGCTTTTGATGCGTAAACACGGAGTTACACTTTCTACCTCTCATTTAACGATCTTGTGGGCACTTTGTCATAAAATTCTTGCACTTGCATGAAAGTTCCCGAGCGACATGAATACATATTCATATGCCCTTTGCTGGTTGTCATACTCTAATTTTCATATAGCAGGCTCCGATATCTTCTATATTTAAAGGATTATAGATTAAGTAGGCTTGATTCACCAAAAGACAATAAATCATTATTGGATATGACATAAAACATGATGCAAAGTCAGCTGACATGATTTTATTACTTAAAACTGTCATTTAAAGCCTGCTAATAGGAAGAAAAAGACTTGAATCCTGAATATAGGAGGAGTGCTCAAAATTCATCAGGTTAAAATAAATCATATAGCACAATAAGAGGGTAGGACACAAATGGATATTTTTATCAGAATGGCATAGTAGTAAGAATGTGAAAAAAGAATCAGCATTTTTAACTGTTAATGAATAAATAAAGAAACCATAGTGTGGTTCCCATACTAGAATGATGTAGGAGGGTCATCTGTGTATGTGTTACTTTCATTGGTTAATAAAGNCCGTGCAGGAGCCGGGCGGGACGAAAAGCAGGGCCCGCTCCCTTATCACTACACTAGAATAAGCTAAAAATTGAAATAGCAATATTTAATCTCTTGAATTATTACCTATACATAAGAATGCACTCCTAACATGTATGTGTGTGTGCATGTGTGTGTGTATGTCTGTGTGTGTGTGTACTTGGTTATGCTGCTCCTTTTGATAACAACATTTTTTAATGTCAACCATGTATCTTATGAACTTTCAACCATAGACCCAAATATTTTGGATCTGACAGCTGAAGCTGTAGCAATTTTTAATATCTATAATAAGTTGAGTTGCTCTCAAAATAAGCAGGAGTGGTCTGTAGCAAGGTTCTGTTACCGTCTCTATCACTGCACTACTGTTTCTTCCTCAGTTCTAGCGCTGATGCAGGCAAAGGGAGCAAAATTTATATCATCCTCCATGACAGGTGAAGAATTTATAAAATGTAAATCTGGGATCTAATCTAGTAATAGGTCATTCTCCTTACCCCACTCCTGAGAAAACTAAAAAAAAATATTTTTTTTCTACTGCATAACAAATTTCCTTTAAGGTTAGAAAGGACAAAGGACCATAGCATCTTTGTCTTTGGACAATGACATCTAGTGCCAGTGCTATCATGCTCTGTAGAGTACACATTATGCAGAAGTATTGAAGAATTAGTAGCTCCCATATGTTCCTTGATCTGTCCCCACTAAACTTTGTTTGAAAATCTTTAACCATGAATTTCAGACTGTATTTTCTATATCATCCTTTCATGCACACAAATTTGTGTCATTGCTGATTAGTCTTTAACTGTCACATGCAGATAATACACCAAATGCCTTTTAATGGGTAACCCATTAACCTGAAATATCATTGAACAGTAAAAAGCCCACCATTGACAACACACCATGTTGCAAAATGACTTGAAAGGAACTATGCACAGTGACAGATGCTAAGAGTTAACTTTTTACACTTATATATGAATTTTGGTGGGATTAAAGCGTAGGTGGGAGAAACCATGTAGTGATCACTACAAGATAAAGACAAAAAGGAGGCATGGATCAGATGAGTGTGAAAGAACATTTGGACCTGATGATGCCTGCCATATGTGATTGAAAGGCAACCAGCAGGACACTGACACATATAAACAGAAATATGTGACTAAAATAGGTGTCCCTAATGGTGGTTTAATAGCCAAAAGTCATTTTCTACTATTTGTAGTTAAATATTTATATAACATGCCATTATTAAAAGTTACACATAGAAAATTCAATGTACGTTTTGTAAGTTTTTGTATCATTTTATGAATTTATAGTTCAGGTCAGAAGTAAAAAAAATGTACTTGCAAATTGGTGTCATTATTTATTACTATCTACATAGAATTTTTTGTTTTAAGAAATGAATTTAAATTTCTCATTATATATTAGTGTTCATATATAGATAGCTGTTTCAATGAAATTTAATGGTTAGAAACAGTTTTAGCACCAGTACAATTAAGTAATTTCTCATATAAGAATTCCATTAGTATTAACTATAATGAGTATACAGACTATATTATCATTCTATATTTAATTTTACTAATAAAATTATGACTTTTATGCATAATTTTAATATAAAATGTAAACTATGACTTGTCCCAAATGAAATTTATACTTTCTTTAAAATCTTTATACCTCTCATAATTCATTTTAAGGGTATTGTTGTTTTATTTGGGAAAGATTATTCAGAATACAATTGAGTGTTCCATGAATAATTCCCTGAAATCTTTCTTTGTCTGAGATTATAAATTTGAGATTGTTACGTTAGATATTGAAAAACTAAATTATGGTACAAAGACACGTCCAGTGATATGAAAACACCCAGTAAGGATTTCAAACTCTATCTCTGATTTCCCTATGTACTAAGGCAGTTTTGAGCGTTAAGGATTGAGTTTCTTTCCTTTGGAGGGAAATGCCAAACTTGGCTGAAGAGGTACTAGGGATTTCATGCTTCTGCTTCTTCTGTAACAGTCCTCCTCAGTGATCCATCCAAAACCACTTTATCCTCACCACTCAGAGTTCTCAGTGTCATTTTCTGCTGAGCTTTTCTGGGACTCAGCCCAGGGAATAGCAATCTTGTTCTTGATGGTGTCATTTGTAAATGCTATGGTTACAGACTTTTGCACTTTCTGCAAACACTCGTGGTATTTCTTTCCACTTTGCATCTTGTAGATGGTATTAGAATCTCTTTCCTCTCATTCTCTCTTTATCCATTATAGCTTGCTTTTCTTTTCTTTTCTCTTCTTTTTTAACCACATTATAATTGAATCCCAGAAAAAAAAAAGCAGATACATTTGCTTGCAAATGGTTTTCAAGTTGTGGGAAATATGTTTCTTGGAATTCAAATCAGGTAGATATACAGAGAAACCAGTAGTGCCACCATAAATTTCTTCCTATGATTGAAAACATTGCACTACATCTTTCCCAGAAGAATTGATGGCTTGCGGTCTTGGGATATCAGTAAATAAATGAGCCCAGGCAGCAAAAGACTCATACATATTAACATGGTTTGTTATGGAAAGAAATTGAGATACACCCTAATCACAAGGTCCCACTCAATATAAATCTATCCCTACTACTTAAGATTCAAGTGTCTGAAAATGTTGCTGAAGTTTGCATTCATGATTCTGGTTGAAGGTTACACTTGTTAATTCTAAACAACAATAAAATATACAGAAAATGACTATTCTAATTATACATATTTCATCAATAGAAAGATATTGCTGTTATATTTCTCTCATTTTATTGCTTCAAGTTTAAGAATTTGTTCAATAATAAAGGGAAATATTGTAGAAGAGAATGAAAATGACCAGAGGGGAATTCATGCTTCTCTGGATTTTGTCAGTTTGAAAGGGGCTCTTATCCTGCTCATGGCTCTGAGGCTTTTGCTATCTTTCCGACTCTGGAAGGAAATGCTGAGTGTGCTCAACCATAACTGCACGCTCAATTAGGCATGGGAGTCTCAGTTTCAGGCAGCAAGTTACGCCCATTTTCCTAAAATGGACCTTACATGCCCTATATTCTGAAAACTTTTTACAGCAACCTAATGCCTCACACTGAGTGGATCACTCTACTGCTGTATCATGAACTTATATAGTTGTAAAGTCCTTTGGCTTATGCAATGTGACATGTAAAACTTTGTGAGTAAAAGAACAGAAGGATTAAGTTATAAAAAAGGAAAAGAAAAAACAGCACGGAGATTTAAAATTCTTGCCCATGGCTGGATATTCACAAATGGAAGCTTAACTTCTACCGTAAAGATATTAATCAATTATTTAATGATTTATATTATTGAGATAGCCCAGCTTCAACTCTTCTAAGAAGCCACCATCCCGTCCTCTTTCCAAAGGTGGCTTGCCCTTTAGTACCTAATATAAAATGAAATGACAAGATCGAGCTATTTTTAAATGAGTTACACTATTTCCAAAGAATTTTATAATCTCTGCAATAAAACCCCACAGTTTTAAGAACTTTGATTCAGGAAGGGATACAGATTCAGGTCAAGTATGTCCTACAATTTTCTAAGTTTGGCATCTTCTGCTTTTCTTTAGGCAGACTCTGAATGACAACACTGCAGAGTTAATTCACCTTCTTTCCGTCTGTGAAGACAGATGTCAACAGCCCAGAATCTACAGAGGTGCTGTGTCCCTGCAAGGCCTCCCATGCTCAGTCAGTTGCAGGGATCTCTAGATTAAAGTCTGGGATCTTGTGAATTTTGAGCCGGATCATTTGTTATTTAGCCTATTGGAGTCATGGAGTATGCATCTCCACTTTTGATCAATTTCTTCTCCAGTACTTATAATGCGATAAGGCAGCCCAAATGCTTTATTCAATACTGACTTCTTTTCATCTTTGGTTTGGCCTAGTCATTATTATTAATATGATGATGATGATGATGATGATGATGATGATGATGATGATGATGATGATGATGATTCATCTTTAAAACCTCTAATCATGTTTTTTTTATTTCAGATTTCACTTGTTTTCATGAGATTCAAAAGGACCAATTACACACTTTGTCATTTCTGAAAGTGGATGCCACAGTCCCTAAACTTTTTTAATATAGAATTTAGAGTTATGGTATTTCAATAAGATGATTCTATTTCTACAATTTCTTCACTTTAATATTACTCTTATTATTCTACTGTCTGATACTACTGTGTTGAGTGCTTCATTTTTTATGCCTCAAAATAACACATATTATAAAAAGGTACTTTGTCTTCTCTAGTGGAACCATCTTTAATAATGGAATTTTAGATCAGTCTTTTGTAATATTGCAATTCCATGATCTCTATGACTTGTTACACTTCTGTGGATAGACCTGATCATAAGATTAAGATGTTCGCTCTGAATTACGTCAAAGCTTTTGGAGCCCTCTCCAGATGCTTTCATCTAAAATATGTCCTTTATCTCATGGAGTTTCCAATAAAGTTTCTTGACACAAACTATACAACCAAGTCTCTTCCCAAACAATCTGTTTTAATTTCAGGATTGTTTTCTCCATTAAGGACTGCGATGATGCCACTAGTAAAGTTGTTTTGCTAATGATGTCGTTATCCTTATTAATTCACTTAAGAAACATCCATGTAATATCTTCCTGGAATTGCTTCAGCTCTTTGTAGCACACATTTGCATAAGATGCTTTTGTCCTCCTCCCAATAACTTGAAATTTATTTTGAAAGGAAGCCATCCAAATTAATAGTTATAGTAAAAAGTGACATTATTTTTACCATCAAGAACGCAATTTTGCAGAAATAAAGCAGAAAAATTGAACCCTGCAGATATAACTAAGGAAGGAAAAGATAAGTGGTTTGTGTTTGCTCAGTAAGATGGAGGAATATATGCAGGTATCTAGTTTCTTTTAGAGAAAATGTTAGCTGTTTTCCTTCTTGTAAACGTCACCTAAAGACTGTCATTTAGATGTATTTTGTTTTCTCCAATGTGAAACTTTCACAATTCTCTGCCATAAAAAATGTGCTTCATGATTTCCTTTAGTTGGAATTATAGCTTCTTACGTATGGAGACATTTATAATGGCCCCTGTCCTTCTGAGCTCTCATAATTAAAACCTTTTCTTTCTCTGTATGTTTGTACCTGTACAGATACATGTATTACTGTTATTTTATTGGTTTATATAACTTTCTACCTATCCTTTTTAGAAAAATTTTGAAAGGGTGAAAAAGATAACTTGGGATCAATTAGTTATAGTTTGTGTAATTCTCAATTAGAATTCTTGAATATACTTCAAAACCTAGAAGTACTGACAGATTTATTGTCATAATTACAATGATTTAAATGCATACTGTAGTTTTTGTATTTCATTTTAAGATAATGAACCAAAGACATGTATATTAAAATTGATAAAATATCAAATATTAATGAAATATCCTTGGAAAAGTGAATTTAGCTATTGATGATTTAACTTCTATTCTTAGTGAAAAAGTAGTAAACATGATCTATATGGCTAGATAAAACACAATATGGCATAAAGACAAGATTAAAAGCATGAGACAAATGATAGCAAATAATATGAAAAAATAGTAAGAAAAAGGAAAAATTGAGAAATACTACCCAAGGATAAACTTAATACATCTCAGCTCACTAATTTTGATTACTAATGAAAAAAGCAGCCTGTCATTGAGAAGTCTTTCTTTACATTGCTGCTACCTCCATGTGAAGATTAAGAATCTGTGCTTTAATTTGCAGGGAATAAGCTGTCCTGGCTCTGGGGTAAATTGAGGACTGTGGCTGGACTGCAGGTTTTGTTATGGAAAGCCAGGGCATAGAAGAAGGAAAAATCATTCTTCCCTGTTCTCTTGACACAAGTTTCAATGATCTCAGAGTTTAAGGAAGTGGCTGCCCTGCAGCACAGAACATAGGGAACTGCTTTGCTCAGATAGTTTAAATAGCTCAGATTAGATCTAGGATTGAGATAATGTCTCTGGAGACCTTTGTAACCACAGCACCCTATGGTATTTCTGCAAATGTTATTGATATTCTTGCGACCACAGCCCTAAATTGTTACTTTGTCCTTGCCCAAGTTATGATTACTTCATCCAGATAAACTCACAAGTTACAGATGCCACGGAGTTAAGGAAGTGACACCACTGTGTATGCTTGCTAAGAATGTTGCTGTGATCCAGAAGATCTGCATAACGTCCTGAAGGGTTAAGATTAGATTAATGACTCAGGTCTCTAGGGACCATAGTGTGATGATCACCCGATGTATTTTTCAGTTTTCAGTTCCTTATTTTTACTTGTGTAACAAAAACATATTCTTCTTATACTATGGTAACGTTTATGGTAACTCTTACCTTACTATGGTAACCTTTAGCTTGTTATGGTAACCCTTATGACAACTCTTATCTTGTTATGGTAACCTTTATCTTGTAAATGCATCAAAGTTCACTTCCTTATTGAGCTTATGTAAGCAAAGTGTATAAAATGCCTCAGCTAATAAACGCACAGCATGCAGTTGCAAGTGCTGTTTCTCCTCTGCATCCCCTGTGTCCTGGTGTGTTGGCGACCCTTACCCAGAGACCCCGATGCATTTTGACGTCGACACTCCATATATCCCAAGAAACTGAGCCTAGCAGAAATTATATATGCTAGCTTGCACACAAAATATACAAATTGAAGAACAATTATTGAATATTATAGGTGGTAAATATGAATAAAAGTTTAAAATCTAAGTTATAAGAAAGTCTCATTTAACAAAAAAAAAACAAAGACATTACAGTATTTTTACTTTATAAGCACTGGATAGGAAGTAAAGGAGCATACATTTAAATACTGTGCCTAACTTTGTGAACTGACTTAACTGAGATTTTTGAAACACTTGGGCTTGCTTGTCTCTAGTGTGTCTGTGATGCTGAAGAGTATGGCTGAGTGAACCAGATTATTCTCCCCGGAGGGAGAGGTCTTTTTCTGATCCATTGAAGTACTGACTACAATACTAAGCTAAGAGGAATAATGAGAATCTTGTCTGCTTATCAGAGTTTGTGGTCATGGACTTTGGTTGATGGGGTTCTCACAATTTTGAATCGCCCTTTTGAACTTCTCAATTGACATTACCTTATGAGCTTTGTTATGTTGTTGTTTTGTTTGTTTATTTGACTGTTTAAGACCATATATTTGTTCTGTTCTCTATATAACCTTAAGCAATACAAATAGTTAAAAGTTTATAATGTACCTCACATTTGGTATGTGAATTACTTATTCAAAATCTAATGCTAATGCTTCCTAATATCTGGTTTTAAGTATTTTTTCATTTTAACACTTTATGGATATAATTTCTTAGGAATTTTGAATTTCTTGATCTTTATAGATTCATTTGTTATTTTATTTTATTTTTTTCAATCAGTTTTTTACTGTTTTGCCCAGGTTAATCCTGAATTCAGTCTTTCTCCAATCTCATTCCACAAATTGTGGAGATTACATGTATTGCTGCTGTATCCTAAGTAATAAAGGTTTTGGATTAATTTTAACCTCTATGCTTTTAAACTCTCACAAGACACTGTTTGATAACACTCTGACATTGATTTCATGTTAACCTAGCATCAATTTGTACATAATTGTTGTAAAAAAGTCAGAATTTTTGGGAGAGTTGGTATAATTAACAGGAATCAGTGTACTTGGCCACTCATATTTAGGAGCAAATGTTGTCTTCATTTTGATGATGAAAGTGAAACCCTGAAGAACCAAGTGCTCTGACCAGATCACAAAGTCATTGTACAAATTATGTTTGACAATGGAACAGGATGCCCTTCAGGGACCTCTAGCCCCCATGTGGCTTCAATACTTTCCTCTGCTCCTCGGTAGGATAAGTGCCATATAAGATGAAGCTTGGTTTGTTGAGCCAAAACATGTTGATTGATGCCTTAGCAGCTATGACTTCTGCTGCACTGAAGAAACACCGAGACCTTTATTTCAAGCCAACCTGGTCTAAATAGACAGAGTCTGTCTCAGAAACCTTTGCATTTATGAAAGACAGCCTTGTATGTCCAATGGGTATGATAAATCCAAAGGAACCCACACTTTATATTTCTGTAAGTGCGTCCTTTTCCTTCTCCATCCCCCTTTTGGTTTTAATTTTTAATAAAAAATATTCTGACTTCAGCTTTTCCCCTCCTTCAACTCCTCCCTGATGCTTCCCATCTTCCCACCCACCCTTCTGTACCCTTTCCTTATCATTCTCTTAAAAAAAATGACAAAAGAAAAATAAAACCACTTAAAAGAAAAGAAAATACACAAGAAACACATACAAAAATCTATAGAACCACAATATCAGAAACCATAATTTACAAACAAATATACAAACCATAAGACACAAATAATTAAGATGTCAATAAGACAAAAAATGCCCAAACAAAGTAATACGCCATGAAATACACTGAGTTCATCTCAATTTCCACATACTTAAAAACAGAGTAAATTCTGATAATAGCAATTACAGTACCTTATTAGAGAGATAATTCCTCTCAAAAAATTCATGGATTTTGTCTTGGAACATAAAGTTTACAAATTAGGTAGAGATCTTATGGAAAATTACATAGAAGAATAAATACAAATAAAGCATAAAAATATTATTCTGAAATTAAGTTGTCTGTGAAAGCAATATAAATACCACGTGCACAAACAAATTCAAAAATGAAAAAAATACTACATTGCAATATCACATTGTTATACTATGTATATATTATATTTATTTGGTACACATTTATATACATTTGATAACAACACTTCAGTCATCTTTTTGCATAATAAATTCAAGATCATTTTGTCAAAAAGATTATAGAAATACAGGTCATTTGGCTAGTTTGTACTTTAACAGACATGCCCTGGGTTTGATCACTAGTAACTCATTAAAAACTAAATTTAAAATTGTTTTTGTTTTTCTTCCTTTACTGACTTTACTATGTAGCTCAGATTGGCCTGAAATTCTACAAAAATAAGGCTAGGCTTGATCTTACAGGAATCGCCTTCCTCTGCCTCCTGAGTGTTGGAATTAAAGGCATGCCTAGCAGAGGCAGAAGTCAAGCAATTCATTTGAAAACAATGACAAAGAAAAAGCCTTCTGTCACCCATTATGATCCATCAAAGAGCCACTTTCAGAATTGTTTAAAAAGTTTTCTTTTACTTTCTTATCTATATTGGTAAGTTTAAAATTTTGAATTTCTGGAAAAGCTCCATGTAGTTTCAGGTGTTCGTTAGCACTTGAAAATACATTCTTTCTTCTTGGTAGTAGCACGAGTTTTACCCACGTGTCAATCAACATTCCATTTTATTGTAACCAAAGAGAAAATATGTTTGTGGCATGCTATAAAGTTGGACATGCCACATTATCAAATACGATCTTCTCAAAAGAGATTCCACTTACATTACACACAGAGGAGAGACACACATGCTACCTTTCCTTTTAAATATCTAATACTTGGAAATAGTATAGCCTACTCTTGCCTCATCTAACCTTGTAGAGAGAATTTTAACTCCACAGTGCAGGGAAGAGAAATGAAAAAAAAAAAAAAACGCATGGAATTTGCCCAGAGGTAAGGCAGTGGTGCTGATGAATCTGGACATGACAGCTACCTGTGAGGATGTCCTCCACAGGAGGCAAAGAGAATACTTGAATCTTCTTTTCTTTGCAAAAATATGCACTAAATCTTAATGGTTTTCATGTGGTGTACCTTTTAATCAAAATCAAGCTCCACAATTGCTTTACTATGTTTTTAATAATTATTTTTGCTGTTAATTCATTAAGTTCTCTTTAGCTTTCCCAATCCAGAGGAAATGTTAACAAATTGCTTTCTTAATTTTAAAACAAAAATAGTGGTTTTAACAAAATCTGAAAATCATCCAAAATTAATCATAGCATCCTTGGCTGTATTGACTGATTATTAAAAGCATGAGAAAATGTTTGAAGTCTAGCATATTAGTACATTAGAGGTTATTTTGTAGATGTCCTTATAGCCTTTCTCTATTTTGTTTCATCTTGCAAATGCTCGTTTCTTTTAAACACTTCAGGTCAATGTTACGTTGTCTAAATCCTCACCCACCTAAAAAAAAAAAACAATGTTATAATATGATATAACCACATATAATATGATTAGACTTTCCTAACATAAGCTAGGAGTGTTTTGTTTTTGTTTCTGTGATACATATGAATTTTGAAGAAATGTCCATGTGAAGAAAAAAAGCAAATTAGAGAATTAAAAATTTCTAGTGAAATAAAATCATTTAAACTTACAGAATTAAACTTGTAGGACATCAGTAAAATATTTTGGTATTTCTAATTATAACCTAGATATTGCATTGTATTTTGTTTAGTATTAAGTGATATTTAAATATGAACTTGACACATTGCATACATTAATGGATTTCACAGTAGTATTTCCATATATGCATACAATTTTGACTGATTTAATTGTTCCCCTTGATTTCCAAAGAGGTTTGTAAATATTTAAGGAAGAACAGCAAATCCCAAGACCACACAATTTTTATTGACTTACCAAGCGATTGTGCTGTTCAGATTCTGTTAAATAGGACAGAAAGTTGGCATTGCTCTTTTTCTCTCAAATTCTCATCATATTATCTTAGATTTGGCATTAATCCATTAAGTTCTCTCGCATCCCAATCTGTTAATTATGTAATCTCTCATTTAAAAAATATGATGTTTAATCCCTAGTGTGACAAAATACTGAAGAATGAAGTAATAATTCATTTTAGCTTATTTTATTGGAACAAGTTATAATAAAAATAACCTTGATAGGGAAAAATTTGGAGACTTTGATTATTAAGAAATCTTAGAATAAATAACAGAGTCAAATGTTCTGATATTCTGTGTCATCATTTGAAATCAATTTTAAAGTCATAATTTTTAAAATGTCTTCATCAGAATTATTTATTATGTAATAAACATTTCCAAAATTATTTTTAAAAAGATGACATGTATTTACATTTTCTTTTATAATATGTGTTCATAGCTCATATAAAAAGTATTATTCTGGAACCATCAATTTGTTTCAAGATATTAAAAAAACAACCTTCTTTTCTGTTAAATATACAAAGAAGAGAATCAATTAATGTAGTAAAAAGAGTGACCAGCCGCTTCCCACTGCCCGGCTCCAGGCCGCCTGGCTAGCTTATACCCCGAAATAACAACAAATTATACTCATTTAAACACTGCCTGGCCCATTATTTTTAGCCTCATATTGGCTAACTCTCACATCTTAATTAACCCATGTTTATTAATGTGTATCGCCACTTGACTGTGGCTTACTGGCATGAGTTTAACCAGCATCCATCTCAGAGAGGAGAGCCATGGCGTCTGCGTCACAGAGTTCTTCCTCCCAGAATCCAGTCCTGTCTTCCCCACCTATCTACATTCTGCCCTATCAAAAGGCCTAGGCAGTTTCTTTATTTAACCAATAAAAGTAACACATAGACAGAAGACCCTCCTACACCATTTCCCCTTTTTCTGTTTA
>LOEQ01007219.1:73349-129351 GCA_001685075.1 Bramus lutescens | reverse complement strand
GGTATGTACTCACTTATTAGTGGATTCTAGCCATAAATAAATGTTATATATCCTTTAATTCATGATCCTAGAGAAGCTAAATAGGAAGGTGAACCCAAAGAATAACATGAAGTTATCCTCCTGAATATCGGAAGTAGGTAAGGGGATAAAAAAGCTAATTTTAAAACACCCTTGAAATCAATTTTAAACAATTGCCTGTCTCCAAAATTGTAGTGATTAAGAGAGCATTGTTTACGAAAAAGTCATAATGTTTACAATATGAAATTTAAAACTTTTCAGATTGCACATATAACATCTATTCCCATCTAAAGCTGTGGCAGCTGCCAAGCTTTGGCAAAGCTTACGTGCACAAAAAATGGGGAGAAGTTGAGAGAAGGCAGAAGTACAATCAACAATACCACAGAAACCAAGAACTGTCACAATGTCATTTCTTTTCCTTAATCTAACAGTATTTTAAACATTTTCATTATCTGTATGAATGACAGTTCCCAATGTTATATTTCTAGACAGTGTGGGTCATGCCCACACTTGTCATCAAAATTGATGACAGTATAAACAAACTTCACATCTGCCCATGCACAGTCAGTGGCAACAGATACGAAAACTCCATCAAGACAAGAGGTTTGGAAGCAAGGCTTATTAAGAAGCGGGATCTAAGAACATAGGCCAGGGCAAGGACAAAATCTTCTGCAAAAATCATGCAGGAATGTGAACAATGGACACCAAATTCTATGAGATCTCCAATGCTATAAGTAATAATGTCTGCTTAAGAAACGTAACGATGCCCCACGATTCACAGATGTGATTTTTCAAGAGGGTGTTTTATTGTCGATTGCTTAAAAAATAAAAAAAAGCAAAGCCAGTCTCTCAGCCAGGAGTAATCCAGTAATCCAGGAGTAATGACAAATTTATTTTATCATGTATGTTACTGAAACAGAATTCATTGTTAATAAAGTATATAATAATAACTAAAACTCAACAGTTTGACTTCCATAACCAGTAGTTTCTGGAAGTTTTCAAGTGGAAAGAGATACTCTGATAGTCCAAAAGTAGCAACATCTTATAGCAAATTGATGGTCAGGTATGGAGGATGAAATTACTCTGCATTTTCTAGAAAACATGTTTTCACAGCAGATTTCCTTTTCTTTGTCTCCTAAAGTCTTTCTCCCTTTATTCCTCAATGTTCTTTAAGACATAGGTGCAAGAGTTGTTTTATAGATATATCAATCATGGTTAGACAACCCATGATCACTTGTTCTCTGCATTTTTGACTTGATGAAGTTCACCAAAAAACATTCTAGACAAAAGCTGTACACAATTAAGGAAGGCTGAGATTGGGAGAGATTGTCTTCTCTAGAAATGAGAATCACCATCTGGTTATCCAAATTCAAGGATCAGCCCTGAATTCATATACATACAAATAACACTAATACTGAGAAGGTTGCATTTCCATTTCTAGGTTAAATACAATATAAATGTGTATGTCAGTGTATGTGTCTTCATGTGTGTGTCTTCATGTGTGTGTATGCCTGTGTGTGTACACATACATGTATATACATACATATAGATATTCAGATAGATAGGTAGAGAGATAAAATTTAGATAGATAGATTATAGGTGGGTGGATGGAAGGAAAGATATGGACAGACAGAGTTACATAAAACAACTGAATAAAAAGACATCATGAATTTGAGAGGAAACAAGTGAGAAGTAAATGGCAGTTGCTGAAGCAAGGAAAAGGTAGTATGTTATGTTGCAATTATATTTTATTTTAAAAGATATGATGCAACAGGTAACTTGAGTTCATTGCAAGCAAATTCAGAGCCTACTAAATGTAAGTGATAATTTGTTGGAGTCATGTGATATNTAGATATAGATATAGATATATATATAGATATAGATATAGATATAGATTATATAGATATAGATTATATAGATATAGATTATATATATGCTATTGGAAATGTCAAATCACACTTTCCATTCCTTCTTACAGATCTTAAGGAAATAAAATTTAGTATGAAAACAAGTCCAAGCCTTAGCTATCAAATCAAATTCTTCCTAAGTCATTATATCAATAGTGCTATTGAAGCAACAAAAGCATCAACAACTAGAATATCAGCGATGCTCCCTATTTTCATTTTTAATTTTTTAAATCAAGATAAGAGATATAAACAGTTTTCTGTGGGCTCGAAAAATATTTGTTGACTGCTTCAGTGGAAGATAAACAGACCTTGAACTATATAGAACAAGAATAAATTTCCTCCTTAGTAATGGCTTTAACTTTTGGATTCAGAATGTAAATATTTATAAGTATTTTCACACTCTCACCAGCAACATATATGTGCTGGGTATAAAGCAATTCATTGTTAAATCACAGTCAACAATATTTACACAGTTATACAAGATGCAGAGGCCATTTTCAGTTAAAGTGTTAAATTTAGTAAGTGGTCTCCTTTGCCAATGCATACAAGACTACTTCCCACTTTCACTTCTATCGCACTCAATGTTACTGGATTTATGTTGAGGTCTTTGATCCACTTGGACCCGAGTTATGTTTATGGTGATAGAAACAGATCTATTTGCATTCTTCTAAATGTTGACATCCAATTATGCCAGCACCATTTGTTGAAGATGCTTTCTTTTTTACAATTGTACAATTTCACTTCTTTTTCAAAAAAATCAGGTATCCATAGTTGTGTGGATTAAAGGGTCCTCTATTAGATTCCATTGATCCATGTGTCCGTTTTTATGTCATTATCAAACTGGGATTTTTTTTGCTATAACTTTGTAGTAGAGATGGAAGTCAGAGATGGAGATATCTCCAGATATTCCTTTACTGTATAAGATTGCTGTGGCTATCCTGGGTTTTTTTTGCTTTGCTTTATGAAATTGAGTATTGTTCTTTCAAGTTCTGTGAAGAATTGCATTGGGATTTTGATGGAGATTGCACAGGATTTGTAGATTGCTTTTGGTAAGATTGCCATTTTTATTATATTGATCCTACCTATCCAAGAGCATAGGCGATCTTTCCATTTTCTGATAGCTTTTTCAATTTCTCTCTTTAAAGACTTAAATTTCTTGTCATACAGGTCTCTCACTTGTTTGGTTACAGTTACTCCAAGATATTTTATGTTGTTTATGGCTATAGTGAATAGTAATGTTTTTCTAATATCCTTTTAAGCCCATTTATCATTTGTATATAGGAGGGTTACTGATTTATTTGAGTTAATCTTGTATCCTGCTTAATTACTGAAGGTGTTTATTAGCTGTAGGAGTTCCCTGGTAGAATTTTGGGTTCACTTGTGTATAGTATCATATCATCTGCAAGTAGTAAGTTTGACTTCCTCCCTTCCAATTTGTAGCTCTTTGATCTACTTTTGTTGTCTTATTGTCATAGCTAGAGCTTCGAGTAATATATTGAATACATATGGAGAGAGTGGACAGCCTTGACTTATTCTTGATTTTAGTGCAATTTTTTGAGTTTTTCTCCATTTAGCTTGATGTTGGCACAGACACTGAGAGCAACAATTCATAAATGGAACCTCCAGAATCTGAGAGGTTTCATCATAGGACATAGAAAATGATAAATAAGAAAAAATGGCAACCTACAGAATAGGAAAACATCTTCATCAACCCTACATCTGACAGAGGGCTGATTTCCAAAATATAAATATATAAAGTACTCAAGAAACTACAAATAAAAATAGCAAATAATCCAATTAAAATTTTGGTACAGATCTGAACAGAGAATCCTCAATAGAAGAATCTCAAATTCCCAAAAGACATTTAAACATTCTTAGTCATCAGGGAAATGCCACTCAAAATGACTCTGAGATACCATTTTACAGCTGTCAGGATGACTAAGATTAAAAATTCTGATGACAGTAGAGTACGGGGAACACTCCTTCACTGCCGGTAGGAGTGTAAACTTGTACAGACCCAGCAATACTGCTCTTGGGCTTATACTGAAAGGATGCTCAGTTGTACTGCAAGGACGCTTGTTTAACTATGCTCAAGTAGCATTATTCATAATAGCCAGAACCTGGAAACAAAGTAGATGCACCTGAACCAAATAATGGATGAAGAAAATGTGGTGCATTTACACAATGGAGTACTACTAGTGGTAAAAAAGCAATGACATCATGAAATTTGCAGACAAATTATTTAGAAAATTCTTCTGTATACATGTTGTTTTATTGATTAATGAATAAATCTATTTTGGCCAATGGCTTAACAGAAATAGAACTAGGTGGGAAAACTGAACTGATTGCTGGTGAAAAGAAGGTGGAGTCAGAGAGACATCTGCCAGAGGGGAAAGATGTGAGCTACTAGCTGGAACCTTGTAGTAAAATCTAAAATAATGAAAATGGGTTAATTCTACATGTAAGAGCTAGCTAGAAATACACTTAAGCTATTGGTCACACAGTATTGCAAATATTATTGTTTCTCTGGTTATTTTGAGTCAGGGCAGCCAGAAATGAACAAGCAGTCTCTCTACTACAGACAAATTGATGGAATTAGAAGGAAAATTATTCTGAGTGAGATAACCCTGACCCAGAAAGACAAACATGGTATCTACACACTGATAAGTGGATACTAGATGTAAAGCAAAGGATAGCCAGGCTACAATCCTCAGCCCCAGAAATAGTAGGTACCAAAGAGAACCCTAAGAGGGACATACAGGGATTGCCCTAGGAAGGGGAAGTAGATAAGATCCTCTGGGCAAACTGGGGGCAGGGAAAAAAGAGAGAAGGAGGGGAAAGGATGGGTGATGAGAAACGAAAAGAAAAATTTGGTTAATTTGAGGAGGGAAAGAGAGGGAGAGCAATGAAAGACATTTTGATGGAGGGAGCCATTTTGAGGTAGGGAGAAACCTGATGCTAGGGAAATTCCCAGTAATCCACAAGGATGATCTTGCTAACATGCCTAGCAATAGTGGAGAGT
The DNA here is from genome assembly GCA_001685075.1 of Bramus lutescens. Taxonomy (NCBI): domain Eukaryota; kingdom Metazoa; phylum Chordata; class Mammalia; order Rodentia; family Cricetidae; genus Bramus; species Bramus lutescens. Next base: position 124,404 of record LOEQ01007219.1, on the reverse strand, counting down.
GTACATGAACTGGCCTTTTTTCTGTAATCAGATTGGTGACTACCCTGATTTCCATCACATATTCTTCATCCAGTAACTGACAGAAAGAAACAGATGAAGAGATCCAAAGCCAAGAAATGGGCTGAGCTACTGGAATGCAATAAAAAGGAGGGACGAGGGTAGCTATATCTAAAGTTAGAAGTAATCGAAGGTGTATACAGATGCTTAATTTGCATAAATGTACTAAATTTTCTGACAAATAAATGGAAAATGTGTGTATGTTTATCTTTCACCAACACAAATATTAATCGAGTAACACTAATGTTTATATTACATGACCCACAGATTACATGAAATTCATTTTTTTCATTTAAATGCTCTGTATCTCTGCAGCAATTTGTTTGAACTTTCTAAGAAACATTAACCACATTAACCTTTATGCTCTAAAAGTTATGCTGTAAGAGTCATTAACATTAGTATACTTTATTTATTTCTCAGAGGGCAGAACAGCATGAGTGAGCCTTGAAATTACATGGCTCTCCAGAATTTTCGTTCTGTTCTCCAGAGGCTACATTTGTGACCTGGGTAATTCACTCTGTCTTGTGAAGTAATCACTTCAAATGCCATCAAATAGAATTAGTAATGCAAACCTAGTATTAATAACAGAGCTAGCCATGGAAATAATTTCAATTTGTATTTAAATACATTTGCAAATCAATTGTTGAAGTCATGGAATTTATTTGATGTGGCAAATAGAAATATTTTAATCTATAAACAGTATTATATTATTGATAAAATATTAGTTTTTAATGAAAATATACAATTTTAATAAAATAATTATACTTATAAACTAAAAGCAGTAAATCTACTAATTTTCTAAATGAGTTGTATATGCAGATACTTGTTCAGATAAATTTCTACTTTTGCTGGTGTTATCTGTGTCCTACCTTCATAGAGTAGAAGTGGAAAATATTAGGGAAATTTTTGGAAAGAGAAATTTCATATTGTACTCCAATGTCTTATTTCTTGTATTCCATTTACTGAAGCCAGTTTATGAAAAGAGGAAAATACATCAATAATAATGAAATAGATGAATAGAGACATTTTCAGCAATCTTTCAAGAAATTATAGAACGTTCTATTATTAATCTGTATTCAAATTATTACTCTGAATAAATATGCATACACAATTTGGAATGGGATAGTTTAAGAAAACACACCCATCATTGAAATCAAAGAAGTGTCATAAGAGAGTGAAAGCCTTAAGAAGGCAAAAGTTCTCATTTGTGCAACCACCTATTAATATCAAAGATATTTCTATAAATTTTGGTCAAATTAAGTCAGTATAAATTAATAATTGTGATATGGTAAAATCAGTGTTGCCTTTGATAGTCACTAATAACAGTAAGTATTTTATGAAGGAATTTCACATAATCTTGATTGAGCAGACTTGAACAGCTTTTATTATTTTCTTTTAATATTTTGTCACAATCAGGAGTAGACTTTCTGTAATAAATTAGTTCGGGGTTTATGTTTCAGACTGGTTTGAATACAGTCCGTAATGTATAAAGAGTTTTCTCCTTGAACATGTTGTCATAGAGACCACTATTTCATCAGGACCAACTAGTCTAATGGTTTCTGGAGTATAATCTAAATAAAGATTGCTGTGAATGAGATCCATCAAAAAAATGCCTACTGGACGCCCACATGTAGAAGAATGCATCACTCTGCACAAACATTAACTCCAAGCAAATGAAATACCTAAAAACTACTAAAAGAATACAGGGGGCACCAGACACGATATAGATGGAAGGAGAGACTGTGTGACTGGGGCACAGTTTGCCTAGGAATTAGGTAAAGTAAATAAGCCAAGAGTAGACAAATACTTTTACATCTTTTTGAACTTTAATCTCTATCTACTTCAATACTCCCACATTTTATAAAAGTTAAATGTTATAAACAAGTAGATTAGTTGTCCAAAATGGATGTAGAGAAACTAATAAAAAGGATATTCATAGATTATTATCTCCTATGATTAAATTAGACATACTTTTTAATCATCGAGAGAGAGAGAGTTCATCTTTGATCTTTAAGTATAATCTTAGATAAATATGTAATCTAAACACAGGCTGTGTTAATCTACGAAAACATTTTTTTGCCTAATCTTGAATAGAAGCTTAAGTATTGTTAAATTATTTTCTCGTTTTGTGTTATCACCACGCTTGTTTTATTTCTTATGAACAAGGTTATTTTCAATCTGACACAGGAAAACTCAGTATTGGGAAGGGAACAATAGCCAGTGAATACTTGAGTTCTTCCGGACACAAAGGAACTGTCTCACAAAGAGTTCTGACAAACATTTTGTTGGAATGACCAGACTTCCATTTCAACTAGAAAGGGGGCAATTTGGTCTGGCTTAATTTTTAACACATTTCTTTTATTTTTTTTAAGATTATAATACAATTACATCATTTCCCTCCTCTCTTCCTTTCTCCAAACTTTTCTGGATAGACCTGCTTGCTCTCTTTCAAATTCATGGCCTCTTTTTCATTAATTATTGTATATACATGTGTACATAAATATAACCTGGTCTGTTTTTATAATATTACCTCTATGTATGTTTTCACACATACATACCATTTGATATTGATTACCAACTGATGTGCTCTTCACTGAGGAAGAGTATTTCTCTTTTCTCAGAGTTTCTTTGTAGCCTGGTGTTCTCTGGATCTAGTTGAAGGCTCCTGTCTCCTCAGGTTGCATAACAAAGTGCCAAATATTGTGTGAATAAAGAACAGGAATTTATGGTTACTTGCTTCTCACTGCCAAATATTCCTAAAGATGGGGTCAGCACAGTGTGCCAGTCTCTATCAGAATTTCATATGGAAGCCTCTTTAATTGCCTGACTCTCCAGTCTGGTATTGGACAGAAATTTTGGCATTCCTTAGTTTATAAACATATCATTCTAGTTTCTACTTGTACTTGAAGTTGTACTTGTACCAGCTGTTAGTATGACCATCTCATCTCCACCTGTGTTTAAATGGCTTTCTTCCTTTGGTCAATAATTACACTATATTTGAAATCCATCCTGCTCTATTATGGCCTAAGAGGTGGGCTTTGAGATGACTCTGGTTACAATTTATACCACATACCAAAATATTTTTAAACAGCACAGTTTTGTTAAGGGGACGTTATCACCTAATGCCTGAAGGGAGTCAGAGGAGAATGATCACCACCAGCCTAATATACCTGTCTATGTACATATCCCTGTAAAGATAAAAGAGACCATGAGGTAGATTCTAAATTTGAAAGAACAGAAAGAAAACATATGATAATTATAATTTGGGAAAGATAATTAATTTATGAAATCACAGTGTGACATTTATTACAAAATGAGGCAATAATATTTCAAGTTATGGTTTATTGAATTTAAATTCTAGAGAGAACATTTCTCCGATAACATTCTGATATAGTCCATTTTAGAAACTCATATGTACTTATTATTATCTTGCAATTTTTAAATTCTAATAAAACAATATTTTTTAATTAACAAACATTCTGCCTTAGAGTCATTGAGATAGGACAATCTGAAACATTTGAAACAAATTGATTACTCATCAAAACTTTTCTTGTGAAACTAATAATTCAATTCATTTCCCTTGGCTAGGTGGCAAGGTGGTCTTCTTTTGCTGCTCTTGTGGAGAGGGAGGTTTTATTTGAAAAGGAGATATTGTAGAGCTTTATCTGAAAAGGATTTTAAAAAATACAGTTGTGCCTTGTCAAAGATTAAGAAGATGAGAAGTGATTCATTTAAGGCAGCAACATTGATGACAATGAACTATGAAAGGTTTTATTTTTATAATAGAACAAATTCAAGAAGTAACTATGGAAAAGTTGAAACCCCATGAGCTTGGAAAGCACGCTGCTGTAATTATTCCTACTTTCTCCTTCTTGAACAGGAATGAAATCACTTCAAACAAAACTATTTAAAAGAGACAAAGCCCCCACATCTCATATCCTCCAGCTGTGGAACATTCAGTTATTTTAGATACTTCAGAAAGAAATCTGATGAAATGAGTGACATTGAGTAGTGTGAACATGATTTCCACTTTGCATTCCTTTTAGCAAAATTCTTTTATAATTTATTTAAAAAACACACATACACACATACAACAAGGTTTTCCTATGGTAAGTGCAATTATTAATAAATTACCTAGTTTTGTTCTCTCAGAATAAAGTTATTTTAAAAATTACAATTAATTCAGAAAGTAGTAGAAATACTCCTTTAGTAATAACCCTTCCAATTACCAATAATACTTCCAAAATTATTGGCAATGTGTTTAATAAAATGCAAACTATTACTTTCAATTTAGAAAATCATATAAAAAATAAGGTGTTGAGAATGGCTGTCATTATTTGTTTAATCCTTCTATACTCTTAATATTTTTTTTGCTGCATTTATTCACCATGAAGCCTAGGAAGACCTTAAAATGAGGGCAGTCAATCCTATTGCATCAGCAACCTAATTCAAAACACTACAATGTTTGCCATCTTCCATGCCTACCTCTGATATGCATAATCATTGAGTTGTTAATATGTTTAGAATAAAAACACTTTTGGATGTTCAGTTTAATGTATGGAAATTTAAAATAACCATAAAGTAAGGATCATAATTAAACCATCCAAAAGAAAAAAAAAGCAACAGCAATCACAACCCCAAAAACCGACCAAACTCCAAAGATGCTATTAAAGCATGCTCCATGTCTGTCCTCCAGACTCAGGCTAGCACTGTGGAATACCATTCATAGCTCTGGTTACTCAGGTTATCATATATGTATGGAATCATACCTCATGAATCTTTTAGAGTTAGAGTTATTTTTACAATGGGTTTAAGATTTATCTTATTTTATATTATGAGTGTTTTCCCTGCATGTATGGATGTGCAGCATGTGCACGGCCAGGGCCCTCAGAGGTCATAATAAGGTACCAGATGCCCTAGAACTGAAGCTATGAATTGTTATGAAGGACCATGTTTGTGAGTGATTAGAGTTGAATCTGGGTCTCTTGAAAGAACAGCAATTGTGCTTAACCATTGAGTCAACTCGAGGATCCTGGAGTTAGACATCCAACATTTAAAATACTACTTTGTTGTTTGGCCAGATCATGTAGCTGTTAGTGTTGAACAATATTCCATTGCAGGGTCACTTAACTGTTTTTTCCACCCATTCACCACATTAAAATATGTCTTAATATAAAACTTTCAGTGACTAGTAACAAGACTTATATAAAATTTATTACCGGTTTTTCTGATCGTAGATTATCTGGGTAAGAATTTATAAATGTGACATCTGGTTAATGCATGCCCTATCATCTAAGAAACTATCAATTATTTTTTCCAAGCAGATTACTTCCAGAAAAATACCAAACTCTTTGCTCTCTAGTATGTGCTACCATTTTAAGTTGCAGTTTTAATCTTGTGCACCACATTATAAACTGTCTATTGCATACTTTTTAAGTAAAATTCCAAGCACTAATTAATCATTTAAATGTAGTTACTGTGATAGACATAAAATAAACACACAAAAAATAAAAAAAAGTGTCTAGGAAAGTGACATCTCTTGTATTCTAGCTTCCAATGTGTAGCACTAGCATAAATGAGTTTATATTATTTTTATCCAGAATAAAGTGGCAATTAAATGTATTTCCAGGTTTGTTAATTGCTGTCTGAATACATCTGTCTTGAAATATGGGTGACTGTTTCAGTAATAGGATATCTTCATAAATCTTAACAATATAAAATTATAGTAAAGCTGAGTCAGTATTCATTTTTTTATCTGAATTAAAGTTCCAAAGGCAGGTCAAGTAGAATTAATTGAAAAGCAGTGTATATTTTCCTATACAATGTATCATTTGGTACAATTTACCCATATAGTACTGATTAGGTTGCAAACAAAACTTCTAAAAGTTTCAACTCTAATAACAAAAGAAAAAGGAAAAACAAACTAAAACTTTGATAGACTATGGTGGGTAAAATATATCCATTTCCAGGAACAATTCTAAAGTCACAAAAAGAAGGCATTTTTGAATATTACTGTTTTATTGTATTTATAAAACATACCCTATCAGTTTCATATATTGATTTCATCTTTCAACAGATGCTGCATAAACTGATCCTTCACTGAGGTAACATTAGTCATTCTAAGTTGACAGACTACTTTATAAAAGTCATTCAGGATATTTAGAAGTATGGCATCTTGCAAAATCCTCTGAAAATCTGGGAAGATTATGTCTGGAATGATAGCTGGAAGGGGAAACTGTGAACTGTAGAACAGAAGGGCCAGAGCCAGGATCATCAAAACCGATGTTACAGTCTTTATTTGGAAGGGAATGTGATGAACCTAATGAAGTGATGGTGCCAGTGAATATGCTAAAAATATTATATAAAATTCTCAAATAAATACTAATAAAGGTAATAGCATTCATAACAACAAACAATAATAATAACAAATTGAATTATAAGCCAGATGTTACCTTGTAGGATTGTGATATCAGCCATAAAATGAATAGACAGGAGGATTTCAAAAGGCTCTTTGGTCAGTTGGGATACCTGAATTTGTGTTCTCAAAGAGAAAACCTCCATCAAATACAAAGATTCAGTACAGCCGTAGAAATCCCAAAATGTAAGCCTGTTCCACTTTGTCTGAAGGCCAGAGAGTTTGAGCTTACTTTTGCTCTTTTAAAGTGGTTGACAAGAGTTGTGGCTACAAAATAGATATTGTCATCTAGGTTGTGGGTGACTGTTGTTTTGGACATAAGATAGCCCATAGAGGTGGATCTGCTACACCCTGAGCAAAGGTCAGGGGATTAGAGGTGTACTTCTGCTCCTTCTTTTAAAATAGGAGTTTAGACATAGGGAGTGGTTGCCTACAGGATACTTGTTCTAGGGTGCATCCTGCCCAACGAAGCAAATGCTTTACTCAGAAAATGATGGCTTAATGTTGCAAGCACTAAAGCAAGTAACTGTTCTAGTTCTTTGTGTCATATTAAAGCAGTCTATTGCCTTCATTCCCCACCCCTTTTTTATTGGGCTATAAAGTGTATGGGAAACTGAACATAGGTGAACTCAGAACTTGAAACACAAAATTCAGCATTCAGTATCCACTGAGTTGCCCTCCCAGCACTATTCTATGTCTCTGTGCTTCTTTCTTATCTACGCTCCTCCCTCCTACTTAATGCTTCTAATCTTCACACACCTACCCTGGAAATATGAACCTGCCATGTCAGGACAGCAGTAGAAGTGACCCCAAAAAGATGGCCTATGGTAAACAGCTGAGGAAGACATTCAGATGCCAACCGCTGGACATGACGAATCTGCATGCATGCATATACAAACATAGGACATACATTTGCAAAATTGGTAAGTCAATATATTTAATGATTATATATATATATATATTTATGAATGTGCAGTACGCATATTAGAAATAAAATGTGTAAATGCAACATCATTGTTCAGGTGGAAGTTCTATCCCAAGTCCTCTTCCCTAAAATTTGCCTCAATCCAGATTTCACACCCAAGAAAACTCACCAAATGATGACCCCTCCCAGAGATGCTAAAGACCACTCCCAAAGGGTAGTTAAACTGCCCCCCAGAGAGCAAACACATGGTTTTCCAGTCTCCATAGCTCCTCTCTAGGGGGCTGGAAAGCCATCTGGGTATCCATTAAACCTTTTTTTTTTTTTCAAAAATCGGTTTGACTTGGTCCTATTCAGATTATTGTGTCAGTGAAGGAGCTTATCAGAGTGCAGACAATTTTCAACTGGAGGGCCCACCAAGGGCGTGTTTTGTTCTCCTACTGGCCCAGGGTCACATGTTGATAAAAACACCTTTCTCCCACACACCTGCTCTCTGCCAAGCTAAGATTGGCTTCACCAGGCTGAGTTTTCTATTCAAGCCTGCAGTTTCCAGAGTGCCCTGTGAAAGCTGTGGTCACGCAAGGCTCCTAACCTATTACCTGTAGAATTCCTTTCTCAGGAGACATTCTGTTCAAGAGAATTTCTAATAACCCTCTGTTTTTATGACCCAATGTCTACCACAGTGGATACATTGGTTAGGCTTTGAGTCTGGCATAGACTTGCGAAATGAACACCTACAATTCTAGGCCTGATCCCCAAATACCTTTGGACTTCCTTTTACAAAATATTTTTAAATTGGGAGTATCTGACACCATACGTCCCTTAATGCCTAAAAACTTTTGCCTGCATGGGAACAAGTAAACAAACCACCCATACGCCCATCATTTATGAATGCTGTGCTCCTGCTCCTCCTCCCCACATCCCATCCCCGTTTTTCTCATTGTTTGCTATTTGTCTGCATCTCTGCAATTCTCTCTCTCTCTCTCATTGCTGCCATATGATCTGGACATGCTAAAATTCTCCCTGCAATGGATCTGTTCCCTGTCCTCCTACTCTGAGCTGCATAGGTATTCTGTCCTTGTGTTTCTGTTCTCCTTTACAGCATCTGATGATCTGGGTTTCAATGGTCCTACCTGGGTGCTTGTCTGGCTCCTGCAGTCTACTCCTGGTCAGCTGACACAGTTACCTAGAAAAAGTTTTGTTCACCTGTCTGTTAATATATATAAATAGTGTGGTCACTGCATGCTTGTTTTATGTCTCTGTGTGTATGTGTGCTTGTTTTAAAATCTGTAAACCTTGTAACACCAGATTACAACAGCTCTGGAAAATTACAAGGATGTGGACAGCCACCATTTTTCATTGAGGTCAAAGCAGAAACCTCAGTGCCATCTTTGCTAAGAGTGCCCATGTGTGCTGATCCTATCAAGGAACAGTCTTCTTCCAATATACGTTGGTTTACTAAAATATTTCCTCTAATCTTCTTGCCTCTACTGACATTGGTAAATTGTAATTGATTGGGTAAACTATATGTCTAAATTTAACTTATATGTCGAATTTAGATAAACCTGGCAGGTAACCGTACCCTGATTCTCAAGTGCCTTCATAGATCTGGGAATATGGTATTTAACAAAAGAGCTTCATATGGCAAAGAGACATGTGTTCTGCAGTATCCTATAGCTACTCCAAGAAGATACATAGTTGTGGAAGACCTACTGCCTGGAGGCTTGCCTTAGGATATGGTAAAGTTACCAACACAGCAAAAAGCTGCCTTCCACCTCATCAGCTTCCTGGACACTACACTGGGAAAACGATTGTATCATCTTGCAAAGACAGGTAGACTGAATTCTACCCCACAGGAAGATCTGTCAAGCCTCCTGAGCTTATCAAATAAAGGCACATACTTTGGTATTTCCAAAGACGGGATTTCCTGCATAGCTGAAAAAAATCTGTCTCACGTCTACTCATTTATTTATCCCTCATAGATCTTTCTAATGGAATTTGATAACTTAAGGTACTGGTAGCTCATTAATTCATTTGTTAAGTTTCCTGCTAAAAATAAGGCAGGTGTGCCTCTTTCACATGTTTTATGGTCCAGAACTAACAGGTTTCAGATATATCTTCAGAAGTTCAGTTTCCAATTTCCTTTGATTATCTCCTAAAATGTTCATGCCTTTTAACTCAAAGTCATAGCCTTTTGCTATGACACCAAGATGTAAATCTCTTCCAGCTGTCTTATAGATACACGCAGGTTCCAGGGAAAACTTCTCCTGTTGTATCAAGAAATCTGGTCTGGTGAAAACTAAGTCTCCAGAGCCTATCTTGATACTTCCAAATTTTCAAGCATATTTTACAGGTCACTCCTGCTGTCTGGGCCAAGACCAATTTGCAGAGGTTCCTCCAGATAACACCAGCACTTGCACCCGCTCCTGGGACTTCACCACCGGGATCACATCTCCAGGCTCTAATGAGTATCTACTTAGCCACTGAAATCTAGTTTTAAAGGACATATCTGCTCTCATCTCATTCACTCACCCTTGCCTATCCTACGCGAGCAGAGCAGTTCTCTGTCCCAATCTTTCTGTCAGTTAATCACCCTTCCCATGTTTAGCCCCATTTATATTCATAGATAATAACAATCTACTTTTTCTCTTAGTCTGGACTGAGGAAAGTCCCAGGGCTTGGGATGAAAATTCCAGACTCTTTGAATATACAGATTCCAGGGCTAACTCCACACCTAAGAAAGCCTGCCAACTGATGACCCCTCTCCGTCGAAGTTCAAGACCACTCCCACAGGCTATTTATCTAATATTAGTGGTTCAGTCTGTACCACACATTGATTGCTTTAATTGGGAATGTATTTCAATATGGGATTTTAAATAAATTATTATTGGAGACAAGCCTGATAATAGACCTGATAACAAGTTTGGGATATAATTTTATTTGATGGTATCTATGGTTAATTTTTACACCATTTGATAAATTAGTTTTCCTTTAGTTTATTTTTTAATTTATTCTTTTGTTTAATAATGCATACTGACTGTAAATTCTCCAAGTTCTCTCCTGTTCCTCTACCTCCTCTCTCCCTCAGATCCACTTCTCCCTAGTTACCCTCCAGAAAACATCAGGCCTTCCAGGAATGTCAACTGAATAAAGCAAAACAAAATTCCATAATACTAGGCACAAACCTTCATCAAGGCTGGACTTGGCAACCTAGTATTAGGAAAAGGATACCAAGAACAGACAAAATAAAATTGTTTATAACCTATAAAAATACATAATTATACATAATTTTCCATAATTATCAATACCAATTAATTGCCTTAATGGTTTATAGAGATCGCAACTTATTGGCTACCGAAGACAATTTTTCACTGCTATTATTACTTTTCTTCTCTGCACTATCAATACCATTATTTGTTAGAATTAATGCATCATTTTTATGTTTCATACTTCAAAATCATAACTAATCTTGCTATATAAGCAGATTATGATGATTAGAACAAATTTTCCCTAATGTGACTAGATAGGTAATTCATGCAAAAATACTCACGGAAAATTGATTAAATTTCCATGTTTCATCCTTGCAGTATTACTTTTCTTAACATCTGGGATTGCAGCTGCCATTTCATGATGCCACTGAGGCTAGTTTTGCCGGAGATACAGTGCATTTTCTTTTCTGGTGTAAAACTAAATTTAAAATTCAAGAACAAAGGCACCAAGGCGAGAAATGCTGAGACATAGTGAACTCATTCAAATTAATTAGAATAAACTGACTTCATAAAGCTAATTGTATCAGATGAAGAAATGCCAAGCTTAAATTACATTTTAAGGCATCTTTTCCTAACATCATGATCATTTATTATTTTTGAAGTCTTAGCTACTTCCATGTGAGAAACTTTACTATTTGCCTCATTTAGGAGAGGTATATTATTTCAAAAACCACATTTGCCACCAATACTGACTCAAAGCAAACTAATGAAACAAGGGAAACTTAAAAAATCTCAAAAAAGAACTCCAACCTGAAGATGCATGTAAAGGAAGAATGGAAGAGAAAAGCTGATGATTAGTGTGGGATAATCCTCTTGAAGACTGAAAATATTGTCAGCGTGATCAGCTTAATAAATCAACTGACTGTCCAATAGCAGAACAGGATAAGGTTAGGCAGGAAAGCCAGACTGGGGAAATTTTGGGAGGAAGAAGGAGTATGGAATCACCAGCCAGATGCAGAGGTAGCAGGAGATGAATGTGCCATGTTAATAAAGGTACCACTAAGCAGCAGAGCATAAATAAGGAATATAGATTAACTTAAAATGTGAGTTAAAAATAAGCCTGAACTATAGACCAAGCATTTTTAATTAATATTAAGCCTCTGCTTGATTATTTCAGAGTGGCTGCAAAACAAGAAAACTCTACCTACAGATGATCTATAATTATACACCTAGAAATATTAATGAAGAGAGGAGGTCAATGTTTGCACCTCCAAGTTAGGGTTTGCTGTGGGACAGTGGTTTTACCATGTAAAAAATTGTTTCTTGTACTTGTTTAATAAAATGCTGATTGGCCAGTAGCAAGGCAGGAAGTATAGGTGGAGCAGCCAGGCAGGAAGTAGAGTCAGAGCAATGAGAATAGGAGAATTCTGGGGAAAAGGAAAGATTCAGTCTGCAGTCATCACCCAGAAACAGAGGAAGCAAGATTTAATGCCTCACTAATAACAGGTACCAAACCACATGCCTAACATAGAGAAGAATAATGGGTTAATGTAAGATGTAAGAATTAGTTAATAAGAAGTCTGAACTAATAGGCCAACCAGTTTATAATTAATGTAGGCCTCTGTGTGTTCTTTGGGATTGAATGACTGTGGGACTGGGCAGAGACAGAAATCTCAGTCAACAAATGGTGCCAATGTGGACAGCTAATTCCACTTAAAATGTGAGAGAGCTTGGGAAATACTTCGAAACTTATTAGAACAGAGTTAAGCATGGCTTCTTTTTAGCATCATTTTTTTCAGGTGGGCTCTGTTTACAGGAAGCAAGCACATACCATTTAAGAAAGGCTTCTTGACTCAGCTTTAGCTGCAAATCCTTGAAACTCTTTTAAGAGGTCCTGCCAGGAAACACTAAAATGATTTGGATGAATAGCTGAGCTGACCACATGCTTTTTGGTTGTGGCAGGGACATTGAAACTCCATAGAGTTCTGGGAATAAACATGGCTCTGGCCAGTACCTCCACCAGGAGGCTAGACTCGCAAAAAGCAAAGAATGGGCTGGATCCAGTCATCAGTGCCACAGTTTGAATTCTAGCAATACTGCTTAAAAAATTAAAGACTCATGTGGTCAGAAAAAAAAGAGTTTTACAGTAAAGATCGATTCATATAAAAAAAAAACTCTAAACAGTTTAGAGTGTCTTTAAAAATATATGTAGGCTTAGGATAGAAAAGAAAAAGGATAAAGTCCTTAAAATAAAAAAGAAAGAGAGTAGTTGGCTGTGGTAGCATACCCCTTTAATCCCAATATTTAGGAAGCAGAGGCAGGTGGATCTCTGTGAGTTCAAGGACATCCTGATCTACAGAGTGAGTGCAGGACAACCAAAGATACACAGAGAACCTGTCTCAAAAATCCAAAAATTAAAAGTGAAAATAAAATAAATAGAGGTTAAAATAAAGCCATGTAAAGATAAAAAAAATACACAGAGAGCCTAGATACTGTATGTTATTATGTTCTCTCTGAATTGTTAAAATGCTGAGGAAGGAGGAACAGCTGCTAAAAGAAATTTGATTATAAATGCTGCTGGATTAATCCAACATGTATATTTTAAAAATGCCTTGACTTCAAAATTTAAGTCAAAAGTGTGTTACTTGGAGAAGAGGTTACTTTTCTTTTCACAGGAAATGAGAGGCTGTGCATCCATTCTGAGCAAAGAAAAATCAGGTTTGATCAAGGAAGACCCCTAGATCAGATGATCCAATATTTAAGAGGACCTCTGTTAGAGTTTCTTCTGAGTTCTGAATCCAGAACAGTTTTAAGACTGCTGGCTGAGATAATCAAGCTGCACAGAATTTTCCGTTCACAACATGAACATAATTCTAAATTTTCTTTAGGTCCCCATAAGATTATCAGCACCACAAATCAGCAGGAAGTATCCTGGAAAAATATGCCCACATTCTCCCAAAAATGGATTATGGATGTTTGCCTTTGTTTAGAATGTGGTTTAGAAATTTTTATGGATAATGGTTATTAGATTCAGGGTTCTTGTTCTGAAAAAAGGGGGGGTGTTCTGTGGTACAATGATTTTACCCTGTAAATATTTGTTTCTTGTACTTGTTTAACAAAATGCTGATGGTTCAGTAGCTAGGCAGGAAGTATAGGCGGGGCAACCAGGTAGGAAGCAGAGCTGGGACAATGAGAACAGGAGAATTCTGGGAAGAGGAAAGATTAAGTCTGTATTCGTCTCCCAGATTAAGCAAGATAAGACTGCCTCACTGATAATAGGTACAAAGTCATGTGGCTAACACAGACAGGAATAATGGGTTTATTAAGATGTAAGAAATAGTTAATAAGAAACCTGAGCTAATACGTCAACCAATTTATAATTAATCTAGACCTTTATTTGTTTCTTTGGGATTGAACAACTGCTAGACCATGTGGGACAGAAATCTTGCTCAACAAGGATTAACATCAGCAGTGTCTGAACCTGAAAAATCCATCATTGTAAGTTTCTCTAATTTACCATTGACTTACTTTTGGTTATGTCTTCATCATTTCTTTTTATCTCATTAAATCTTTTTGCCCACTCTGAAAACAATCACAGAAAGAAAATGTTGACAAAATAGCACCCCAGGTTTTACTTTGGTAGATTTTTAGTAAAATTGTCCAATTATTTAATCTTTTTCTTCTTAAGTCTGAATTGTACCATGCATGACATAGTCAACATTATTGAAGAAAGACTAAATTTAGGGCCTGTCCTGGTGCCATACATCTCTAGTCCATGTAGTCCATGTACTAGGACAGAGTAAGAAGGAGGACCAAGAATTTGAAATCATCTTTGGCTACAGAGTAAATTTGAAGCTAACTTGGGATACAAGAACTTCTTTCTAAAACTGTCATAATACCAGCACTGCAAACACAAAAAGGATGGGGTTGAACTCAGAGTCAACTATGAATAAAGTACAAAGTCAAAGATCTTTATGTAAAACTCAAAGGTATGTACCCTCAAGAAGTCTCAGGAAGTAACACATACTGGGGCTGACATGGCTTATAAGTTGCTGGTTTGACTAATAAAATGATGTACATAAATCATGAAACTAAAATAGAAGCTTATCTCAAAACTGACATATTTAACTCCTTTAGTTTACACTTCATAGATATACAGCTAAAGAGCTTTAATAATAATTTAAGTGTACATACTTTAAAGCCATATTTGACCCTAAAATGTGCTTTGTCATTCACTATCTATGTAACATTAAACAACTATTTGTGACACACAACTTATCCTAGAATTATGGGGTCTTTTCAATATAGTTCCAGAACTACAAAGACACCAGGGTGATAACAGAAAGAAGAGTTTTTCAGGCACCTGGAGATTAAGGACTACCATATTTATCATTTTTTATATTTCTTCTTTCATCTGTTACAATCTTATCTTTTGGTTTTTCAACATAATTATAAAAATGAAACTGCAAAGAAAAGATCCCTGTAAAATCTGTATTACTATAAACTTTATTCCCTGAATTATGGGGGTTATAGGGGCTAGAAATGGAGAGATACAGGGAAAAATGTATTTAATGCTCACATAAGGAGAAAAAAAATGGTAGTGAACTTGTCAGTCTCATAGCCTAAAGATGGCAGCTTTAATCAAGGACAGAGTTTTATGGTTTTTCTAACAGTTGTCATGGATCCACTGAGAACCATACTACTGTATATCTTGTCAAATGAGTCTGGTGTTGTGATGCCTGTAATTATTGTGATTTAGGACACTTGAACAGGGGTGACACACAACAGCTGGAGAACTGAAGGTCTGTGATTTAACTGTTCCACATTCTGCCTACAAATTGTGTCTTAGTCAAATTGGTCCTGATCTACACTGGGGTCCATATAAAAGATGTCTGTGAAGGAAATCAAAACAGAAAAACATTTTTCTTTTTACCTTTCTCTATTATCTGTAAATATATATCATAGTAGATAGCTAATTATACTTTTTGTTGTGCTTAGGTTTGCTGAATTGCTATGTGAACTTTAATCTAGGATGCTGAATAACTAACAAAGATGAAATGAGATATATGTAGTAACTCAGATGCTACCAACATGGTGTTCAAACACAGCCTTTCTAAGCATAGCTGATTACTATGTGTGAACCAGTCTGTTTTGGCATTGCTATAAAAACATCAAACTTTCCCAGAGACTACACAGCCCAGAGATCCTGGGTAAAAGCAAATGCTACTGATCTAAAAAAAATAAAATAAAAAGTAACATTGTGGTTGTTTGAAAGTAAATGTCCCTCAAAAGGAGTGGCACTAATGGGGGTTGTGGACTTGATGGAGTAGGTGTGTTTTTATTTAAGCAAGTATGTCACTATGGAGATAGGCTTTGAAGTCTCATATATGTTCAAGCCAGGTGAGGTTTGTCTGATGATTGCCTGTGGCCTATGAGTCAAGATGTAAGAACTCTCAGTTCCTCTACTGGCATCATGGCTGCCTGAATGCTGCCTTGTGGTGTAGAAGGTCCTTCTGTCTATGTGTTGCTTTCATTGGTTAAATAAAGAAACTGCCCTGGCCTTTTGATAGGGCAGCACTTATGTAGGCAGCGTAGACAGAACTGGATTCTGGGAGGAAGAAGGGAGAGAGAGAGCCACCATGAAGCTGCCAGGTCACACAAATCTTTTCCGGTAAGCCACGACCTCACAGTGACATACAGATTAATAGAAATGGGTTAAATCAAGATGTGAGAGTTGGCCAAGAAGAGGCTGGAGATAATGGGCCAGGCAGGGTTTAAATGAATAGAGTTTCTGTGTGATTATTACAGGTGTAAGCTAGCTGGGTGGCTGGGATGAAAAGGAGGAGCACGCTCCTCCTACGACAGCCTTGCTTCTTAACATGACAATAGCAGACAAAACCTTTGAACCACAATTAAATATCTTCCTTTATAAGAATTGTCAGGGTCATGCTATCTATTCACAGTCATAGAAACCCTAAGGAAATTGGTACCAAGGACTGGTGTACTGCAATGATAGGGAAGACCATGCTCTTTCTTAAAGGAATATGGACCTTGAAAGTGTGGATTACAAAAGCAGATGAATGCTTTAAATGCTACTTAATGGGTCACCATAGCAAGAACATGGAAGAAAGTGGTGTTGAGTGTGAGATGAACTGTGGATGCTGGGTTAAGAGTTTCTAGAGGAGAAGAATTTTAATATATGGCCTAGAGATTGTTCTCATAATATTTTGATAAAGAGTGTGGCTGTATTTTTTTTGCCCTAGTCTGAAGAGTCAGCCTGATTATAAAGTGAAGAGATTTGGAATAATTCTCTTAGCACAGGAAATTTAAAAACAGCCAATCATTTACTGTTGTGTGGTTATTAGAGTAAGTCTAATAAAAATTTTTAATGAAAAGGAGCAAGCTGAGAAAGGTAAAATATGAAATGTAAAACACTGAGGAGGAAGGGGGCACCAGGATTTAGAATGGAACTGAATTCTGTGTTCAAGAATAAAAAGGGAGTGACTAACTCAGAGAGGATCCCACCCTACTAAATTTCCAACTTGTAAGATGGAATTAAAGAAAAGTTTTGAGTTAAGTGTGGCTGTTTCATGCCTTTTATCCCAGTGTTCAGTAGCCTTGCTGATCTTTGAGTTTGAGGCCAGCCTAGTTTATAGAGATAGAGCAAGTTCTAGAAAAGCCAAGCTTAAGCAATAACAGTAACCATCAAAACCAGAAAGCTGGTGAAGACATAATTAAAAGAACTTTGAGTTCAAGACCAGCCTGGTCTACAGGTCCAGTATCAGGATAGCCACCAATGAGCAGTGAAAGAAAGCAGGGTAACCAAAATACTAGTGAATATATAATTCAACAAGGGGGTCATGTTTTAGCCCCAATAAACTGCAGAACTTGAGAGCTTTAGCCATGCCATTCTGGAGATAAGGACAGTTAACTCATAGGAATTGCCTGTGAGTCAAAAGTGTTGGAACTCTCAACTCCTTTTCTCATTCTGTGTTTGCCTACAAGCTGCCTTTCTTTCCACTATGACAATAATGAACTAAACCTCTGAACTGTAAGAAAGTCAGTACAGCTAAATGTTTTCCTTTGTAAGTATTGCCATGGTCATGGTGTCTCTTCACTGCGAAAGAAACCCTAACTGGGACTAGAATGGCTCCTAATGATATTTCACTATACTCACAGATCAGCGCCTTGTTCAGCCAACATCAGAAAAGCTTCCTCCTGGAGCAGATGTGAACACATAAAGAGACCCAAACCAGACATTAGGCAGAGAGTGAGACCTTGGAGACACAGCTATAAACGAACTATCTCTACCAAATCTTCCCCTCAGAATGCAAGAAAACCCTCAGAAAGAATATAAGAGCCAGAAAGAATGGCGAACACCCAGAGAACAGCTGCTTCTGAATCAACTAAGTAGAGCTCATAAGTCAAAGAGACTAAAGGAGCAAATCCAGGGCATGCGCAGGTCTGCACCAGGTTCTCTGAGCATGTATTAAAGGTTTTAGTGTGGAATTTTTATGGGAATCTTGAATATGTAAACTAATGAGTCTCTGATTTTTGTGCCTTCTCGTTAGATCTTTTCCTTCAGTTGGTTTACATTGTCCAGCTACAGTGTGATGGTTTTGGCTTTAGATTTTATTTTGCTATGTTTGGTTGTTATCTTCTAGAAGCCTGTTCTTCTCTAACGAGAGACAGAAAAGGAATGGGGATGAGGAGGAACTGAAAAGAGTGGCAGGAGGGGAAATGATAATCAGGATATGTTTAAAAACAACGAAAAAAGAAAAAATGTATATATAACCAAGAAAACCATTGTGGAAGAAAGAAGAAACTCAAAGGTTAGTTTAAGAGCCTCTCGTCCCAGGAAAGATGTAAAAATTCAGTTCTGAGGATGCTCTCCAAAATCTAGTTGTTCAAAATGAATTAAAACCAACCGGTCAAGTGCCCTGCTCATGGTACACTCACAATGTATATTTATAACTGTTTAATAAAATGTGCCATCTTTGTACTGCTCAGGACAGAGATTTGTATTGGGGTAAGGAAGATTTAAACTATGTATTGTAAGGCAACTCTTCCCTCTTGCACATCACTTGCTTTTCAGAGTGCAATGAAACTTTCCATCAGCCTATGCTACAGTGGGTTACAGTGCCTCACATATTTAAATAAAAATGTGCTTTGTCCCTTCTCAGTTTTCTTTCAGTTTTAGTTTTACCCACTGCGACTTGATAATGAAGGTCTCTTCTCTTATTTTCACTTCCTTTCTCATTTGTATTTACTTAGCAAGAAAGATTTATCACCTAAACAATGTAACATTCAACATTTCTCCTTTCTCTTCAGATTTCTTTCCCTTTAATAAGAAATCAAATGCTTGCTCAGTAATTTTCTACTGACTTCATCTTGAGCTTTCAGTACATCACAAGATATTTTATGAAAGGAATCTACCTACCTTCTTCACCATGATTCTCAGATACTCATAATAACTAGATTTCCATAAACATATTTTAGAATTACCTCTTTTCACAGGTAAAATGTTTTAAAATTACAATTTGTTTAAGTTAGTACACAGTAATAAGCTGTATTACAACATTTTCAGACATGCGCATCATTGTATTTGTTCATAACCATTACTTCCATTCACTAAGAGTTTTATCTCCTTTACTTCCCAGCATTCCCTTCATCCAAAAGATGACACCTTCAAGTATGGTGACACATACAAACACACACAGACACACACAGACACAGACACACACAGACACAGACACACACACACAGACACACACACACAGACACACACACACACACACACACACACACACACCACACCAAAAACCAAGACATTGCTATGAGAAGCTTAGCCTAATTGGGTATGTATGTATTCAAGAAAGAAAAAGCCAGATCAAATGAGAATTCTTTTTTTGAGAAATTTTCTTGAGAATTATTCATGTTTATTTCTATCATGACTCTAAAAGGTTACTCCAACAGTATACAAGCAGGCTTCCTTGCCTCTGCATAGATTCTGGAATAAATAAGCAGTTGGTTTCTGTTTGTTTGTTTGTATTGTTTTAATGATAGTCATTCTGATTGGAGTGAGATGAATTTTCAATGTATTGCTGATTTGAATATTCCTGATGGAAAAGGATACTCCACATTACTTTTCATTTCTTTGTGATTTGTATATTTTTCCATGCTGTCTGTTAAACTTATTTGCCGATTTATTTTTCATGTTTTGGGTGCTTAAATCTTGGAGTTCTTTACAGATTCTAAAAAGACATTACATTTTATTCTCAAAGAAGTTTTCTTGTGACTCTACAAAACTACATGTCACTATCATCTCACCATCATGCCACCTGTTTGACTTTATCTTGTACATTTGGCACTCTCTAAAAATCGCTGTACTTATTTTCAAATTTGCTATTTATTTCTCATTCAGAATGATCTCCTAGGGAAGCAAAGAAAGCTTTTTTGTCTTGTAGTTTCACACACTTATTAGAACAGGGCCTGACATTTTATATATGGTAATCAAGATACACTTTTTGAAAAATCCCATTGGAAGATATAAATGTCAAAGTAAACATTATACAGTTTTATTAAGATCACACTTTAAGAAATGGAGCTAAGAATGTGCCTGGTGTTTCTTTGTCCAAAATGGAACGTAGGGAAGCAAATGTCACTGAACATCTTAGCAAATTATAAGAATGGTAAGAGTTTTCTTTTTAAAACTATAAAATGTATTTCACAAATTTGCAAAATAAAGTATTCCACAAAATCAAAGTCAAAGAAAGTACAACCACAAAGGTTCATTCCTTCGCTACTAACAATCCATGTACTATCACTTTAGAGAACACATTTATATAATTTCCAAAAACTATGTATCTTGTGAAATTTAATCAAATTTAGGAGAGGGATATGTGTTCCAAGATGAACTTGGGTACAGATACAATTTCTTGTCTAAAGTAATATCTTATAGATTAATTTTTAGTGAATTTCTGAAAGTCAAAGAGTATATTGGTAAAGATTATTAAACTTTGAAGGATAAAAGTAAATCTTTAAGGGTATATGATATGATTTTCTTGGGTGTATCCCATATGTCCACAGATGCCCTGTGATGAGGGGAGCAGAAGCTTTGACTCCTAAGTCCCCTTGTGAATCAATGTCAACTCTAACAGTTGGAGAAAGATTTTTGAAATTGAATAGTTCAGAAAGCTTATTAGACTGGAGGAGTGAAAATGCCTGAAGTGAGCAGTTTAGAATTATATTGAAAACAAACAAAAACAAATCTAATGGCTCCTAAGTAGCTGGTTTCATGGGCAGAAGGAAATACATTATTGAATAAAAACAGCTTTTAACAAAGGACAATTTATAATGAAAAATGTCAATTTGTTTCTTCAGAAGTCCTAAATGGATGAACTATTAGTTATTAAATATATTTCCATTTTAAGCAACCATAGAATTTAATATGAGCTTTACAGTAATAAGCTGTAAAATATTAACTGCAATGAAAAGCAAATGATTTAAATTGCTTTATTTTTCTATCACTTAATACAAAAAAGCTATCATACAGTTATAGGAAATGATTCTGTGGAAACCATCCATGGAGACATGACTATTTCATATGGAAAAGATTCTGTGGAAACTCATCTCATGTTAACACACCTGTGTTACAGCTGTCAGTTATTACACAAAGATATATGAATAATTTGCTTGTTTCATTATAAAAATATTTTTCTTTATGTGATTTTGTCTTAAAGTACTAACATTGACATCCTGCTGTTGAGAAGCTATCCAAGCCTCTTGCCTGAGTATGTTACAGAACTCATATGAAGAAGACAGATGTAATGGTTTGCATCTGTAAGACCAGCACTCTTATGGGAGATGGGAGCAGAAGAATCACCTGGATGCTGGTAGACCAGCAAGCATTGAATTTGCAGCAAATAGTGAAGACAATAGCAACCCTTCCTCAAAAAGGCAAAAGACCCATAATGATTCAAAGAAGTTGTTCTTTAACTTTGTATGTATACCCTTTGCATATATACATGCAAATAATACATTCATTAATATAATAAATAACACAAATATAAATTTATAGAATATCAATAATATCTGTGGTTCTCAATTTCATAGGGAGTGTGTCTGCTTATGGAAACAAATAGACCTCCTATATGCAATCAATTTTCTGCAGCAATGCATGGAGATAACCTAACATAATTTACTAATAGATAACATAAACATTATATACATAGTTATATCTTATATACATGCATATATATATTTTTAACAAAAGATTAGTCTTTTGTAATGGGTCATTTTTATTTTAATGGACTACACAAAACAATTCTAGTAGAAAAGAAAAATAAAGTTGAGTCTTCAGGAAATTAAACAAATTTCATGTGTATTTTTCCTAATAGTCTCACACATGAGAAACTAAGTTCCCTCAGGAATGATCTCTGACACTACATCTGAAGTGTTCCTCAGATAGTTTTTTATTTGAGAAACTTAGTGCTCAAATTATTGAAATTATTGAATTATTATTGAAACCTCATAATGGTTTTCTTTGAAAATATTCAAATATGGTGGTGACGTTCCCTTATTTATTTGGATGTAAAGAAAGAATTTTCCAATGACTAATCACTGGGTTCCAGACATGTTGAAAAACATGTTTGGCCTCTTAACTTTTAAAATCTCTGTGCATTTCACTTTATATGAATTTCATAGTAGAAACAGTTCAGAATCTGATTTAAAACTGATTTAAAATAGTAAGGTTGGTTAATACACCAATTACATTTCTAAGAAGTTTGTCCTGAATGGGGGAAATGAAATGCAACTTCCACTAAGTTGGTCTCTTTCATAGTTGATCACTGATGATGGTTGAATCGGCACATAATTAAGATGTTTTTTAATTAGGCTATTTGTCAAGTTCAACCTCAAAACTCCTTTTTAACTCAAATCCTCCAAAATTTCTGGCTCCGTTATATAATGTGGTAGGAAACAAATGATCTACTGAATCCTGTTTATTCCAGTGGCCTGGATATAATTCTGCATCTATTTTCTATAAGAATAGAGCTTAGCCTATATCAGGAGACAAAAACATGGTGCTGATTTAGAAAATTATCTTGTAAAATGAAGTATTTAAAAAAACTTTGTAAGAGCTGTTACATCTTGGAAACACTGATTAGTTTAGCATCATGATATTTTATTTTCCATTCATGAATATAGCACATAACTCCTTCATTAGAATGCCTGCTTCCTCTTCAAGACAATGAAACCAATACAGTTATCAAAGTGCCATAAGAATAAAAAGTTGAGCTTCTATGTGCATCTATTACATAGAATTTATAGGAATGTTAATTCCTTTCAAATTCTTCCAATTCATTTATCTGTTTTAGTGTATGACATAAATTTAGTGATTATCTAAAATCTGCCACAATGTCTTGGTATGTATGCAGTGTATGTCCTTCACCACTGCTAAATAATTTCTTGAGCTTCCTCTTACCTCTGGGTTAAGTTGGTGTAGGCTTATTTTGTGTGACTGCAAATGAAGGAATATGCTGGCATTTCCAAAATTTTCTTTTCTATTAAATAGTGCCAGGAATCTACAATTAGCATCAGAAGCATCACATAAAACTAAAAGGCAGAAGTAAAAACATAAATCACAGGCAGATTACTTAAGCCTTTTAAATGTGGGCATTTACACCTCCCATTAACAAGTTATGGTAGAAACAGCTTATATAAAGAGAATGAGAAGACAGCAGAACTTCATAGAGCCTAGCGGTCTGAAATCCTATTGATTTTTCTTTTACACAGATGGGTACTTGATGAGTAATTTACTCCATGATCACCAAACATGTGTTGACAGACTTCAGATGCCATTATTATGCAAATTATATGACAAGATACTGAAGGCACATTTTAATATGGTCTGTGCTTCCCTTTAGGGTGTTTGATATTTATATAGTACAATCTTCAGAAGTTGTCCTCAAACAGATTTACAGCCATTACAAAAAAAAAACCTATTGATGATATGGTTACAATATAGTGGCAAAATAAGGAAAAAATAGCTTTTGCACCTACCCTTTGATGAAGTGATTGAATTTATTCACTATATACTTCCAAGTTGAAGAGAAATTGTAGGCACCCAATATTGACTCCCTGGTAGGTACTCAACTGTTGAATTATTACTATTAGAAAAATGCCTAACTTTAGGGAGTTATTGATTGTTTGAGTGCAATATATATTAAAATGAATGTCCTTTTGATAAGTATTTCAATTGCAGAGCGAACATTTAAATATATTTGTACACATCACCTTAGTGTTCTTTATTCACATTGCATAGTCTATGTCTGTGTCTTCTCTAGGAGCTTCTAGCACCCCCACCCTTCAAATCTTTTTCAACACGTGGATTTGTCCTCTAGTTCTTCTGATTCCAAAGTTTGCTTTCAGCTTTCTGCACATGTGCTGAACTAAGAATCCTTTCCTTCAAATTGGCTTTTCATTTCTTGCCTTTCCTTGGTTATTCCATTCTCCATGTGACCTCTTCTACATAGTGTAGTTCTCTTGCAACATAAAACTCTGGACTTAACAAGTATTGTGCATGCACATGTATATTATTTGGTCCCCCTTTTGTGTTCTTGCTAAGAAGACAAATCATTATCTGGTCAGTAATCTTAAGACATACCATGTAGAATTTCAAAAAATCAATAGAATCTGAATTAGGATAAAATCTAGTACATAATAACATAGAATAACTCTCTCCAAATCCACAAAATGAACAAACAGTAATATGGAGTCTACATGTAAATAGATGGTCATATTTAAAATGTAGTTGATTATTGTGTCAAACAAAGTTGACCACACACACCAAATGTAGTGTAGGTAGATAAATAGGGAAGTCTTACAGGTAATGGTGAAATGTGTATATGGGAAATCTGTCCAAACTCTTTTTATTTTGTTCTGTGAACCTAAAAATATTTGTGGGTAAAAAGTGTTTAATAGGAAGTCATAGATCCTGAGGAAGAATCTGCTCTGGCTATTTTGCTAAAAGGTAATATTGTCAAAGTTCTTTCTAAGTATATGTATTTACAACCATTGAACTGGGCACTATGACCAGGTTGGAGAGTTGCTTAGTTGTCTCAAGCAGTGGTTAATTAAGAAACTCAAAATGAAAATGTACTGGGAACAAATTACTGTGAGTGTTCAACCTTACATTGGACATCTATATTGCCCTCATCCCAAGGTCTAGGGAAAACAGAGAAAGAGAGGGAAGAAAGATTGCAAGAGCCAGAGGTCAAAAAGAACTCTATGAAATATTGTCTTGTGGACAATTTATGGCCATTGTACTCATGAATTTCTACCATGTACGGTTACATGTAAAAGATGTACATAAGATCAAACTAATCAAAATGTAATTCCAGCATGGATGGAGGAGGAGCTCATAATGAGCTCTCCTAACCTGTGGGACTCTTGGTAGTTGATGGCATCTGAGAAGACCTAGTAATTTTTCTATTAGGATTATGACTACTGGTAGGTTGTCCATACTCCAAAGGAGAACTCCATATCTGTGAGGATATAAGCAGCATTAAGCAGACACAATTGTATTTAAAAAAGAAAATAAGGTACCATAAAGTTTTAGGAGCTTGGGAAATTAAGAAGGGGAAACTATAGAGGGTACATGAACATAATGCATTGTATACAAGTATGAAAATCTCCAAAAGCAAATTAAATAGTTTTTAAATAGTGAGTGGGAAGATGGTTTAGTGAGTTGAGAGCAGGTACTGTTTATTAAGCAGGCCCAAGTTTGGTCTCCAACATCTGCATCAGCTGTCTTACAACCGTCTATTCTCTCCAGCTCCAGAAGTTCTAACACTTTTTCCTGGTCTCTGTAGGCACCAGCACCCATACATAAAACCTGACTCTCATATACACAAATGCATAAAAATAAATCTTGACAAAACAATTAATGTGAGGGTACATTCACAAAGTGCACAGACAAAATCAATTGATCAAAAAGGGAACTCTTACATTTTAAAGAAACATGGACTATCTCAGAAGAAAGTACAGAAAGACTGTGTATTAAGACCAGGACACCTGTGGCTAGATAAATCTAATACTGTAATGGCACCCATGAAACATCAACAGTATAGTAGTCTAAACAAAACCTACATAATAACAACAAATGGCATGCCAAAGTGGAAGGGAAATTTCATACTGCCTACCCCTAGGTAGAGAGCTTTTGTCAGTCAATTCCTGTAGAAAAAGAGAGTCAGTTTTCTCCAAGGTTGAAGGCTCTTATACATTTTGTAACCACACTTAGTAATCTTAGTCATATGTATAAATGAGCAATATAAATAAACTCAACATAATTTACATATATATTCATGCTATATATTAACACTAAGAATTAACAAAGCAAAGCAAATGTAGCCATAAATTTTAATGCATGGGGACACATTTTAGGAATTTGAAGTGGGAGAAGGAGACTTGGGAATGATTCTAATAAAGAATTAAATTATTTTATAAAATATTTTAAAATTAAAAGAGAGAAAAGAGTTAAAACAAATTTCAATAGTGCAATATTTTTACCTCACTTTATCTCTTTCTAATTCACTACACCATTAATATTTGGAAAACTTTAAGGTACAAAGTCTTACATGAGTGTCTCTTTTAGATTATTAAAAATGAGAGCTGAAATTTAAAAAGAATGTCTTTAACAAAGTACCATCACCAAGGAAATTTCAATAAAAGGGTTTCTGAATGACAAAACATAAGATAAAACACACAAAACAATGAAATTCATTTAAATGCAAAAGAATTTCTAAACCACGGTGCAGCTTTGCTCTTGGAGTTCCCATCATTAATTGCAGGCTGTTCACAAGAAAATCAATTAACTGAGATAAATTAGCCAAATAAAAATACTCAAGTAGATTTACCATTTTTATCAGTTAAGAAATGGCTTCAAAATTAAGTGGAGCTTTGGGCACAGGGAGTGGGGTAGGAGGGAGGAAGAAGGCTTTGTTTTTTGTTAATAGTGTTACTTAATCAAAGAAAAGTATAGATTGACTATGACCATTTTTTTCTGGGTGTTTTTTCTTTTAACAAAAGGGAAAGTAAAGATTTAGAAAAAGCCTGATTATTTATTGTTTCACCTCCAGGCATCTGCCTGTATCTATATGAAGGATCTTTCTTGTTTTGATGTGGCAGCAGGGAAATATCCCATTGTATTTGTGACTGAGTATTAATTTGTGAGAGATGGCCATTCAACTTGTTTTCAACTCAGGTCTATAATGGAAAACAAGTGTCATTAAATATTTTTGCACAAAAATTTCTCCCATAGATAAACAAGCAATGATTCAGTTGTTATGTCATACAGTAACTATGTGTGGAACTTCAAGGAAAAAAGAAATTGCTTCTTAAAGTTGAAGGACAGTTTGATATTTCCACAAGTCATTTTGGCTCTTTCTTTTCACACTAATCATTTGATTTTATTAATTTGTTATGTCACCTATAGATATTTTCCTTTCAGAATTAAATCAGAGACCTTTTATATAAAAATTATTAATTTTCTACTTGATTTATGTGTTGAAATATGTATTCTAAGATAATATCTTCCCAATGCATTAAAATTCCTATAGGTGAATGTTTAGAGGGTAATATGACCAGAATGCAGTTAAGCTTCAGATCTACACTATCAACATGAACCTTCTGTAATTTGTCTTCCACCAAAGCCAATTCTCTCTCAGCTTCAGCTGATAAATTCCTGGAACTATTTAAATCCTTGTCACTATCTAAGGTTTTGTTTAAATTACTCAGTGCATCAGGCTTTATCTTAATTAGAGGGATATAGATAGGATATGTCTCCTAGCAATCTTTAAAAGTCATTAAGAGTCTGCAATTAATCTCTCCTAATTTGTACCTTTTGGGGTCTAATTTTTTGTAAACCTACTTTATAGCCTAAATAATTAATAGAATATCCTCTTTGTATTTTTTTCAGCAGGAATTTGTCATTCCCAGCAAGGGAATTTTTTTTTTACTTCTCCAATCACTCTTTCTAAAGTATCTACATTTGAATCAGCTAATAAGATGTCATCCTTGTAATGATATATTATAGACTGTGGAAATTGCTTATGTATTATTTCCAATGGCACAGGATGTGGACATTTAACATTCACTGTGGGAGGATCTTCCATTGATATCTCTTAGCAGGCTGAGAATTATTAAAAATAGACACCATGAAGGAAATTTTTCTCTATTTTTCTTGTAAAGCTATAGTGAAGAAACAATCTTTTAAATTAATAACTATAAGAGGCAATTCTTTAAGTATAGAGAAGGCAAAGGAATTGCAGAATGTAGAGAGCCCATTGCCTGAATCACATTATTAATAACTCTTAGATCTGTTACCATTTTCCACTTTCCAGATCTCTTTATAACAACAATTACAGGAGAATTACAATGGCTGGTTGATTCTTTAGTATGCTGAGCATTTAATGGTTCCCATAGCAACTGGCCTGTAGTTTCTCTATTTATTACTAAACACCATTGCTGGGCCCATACAGGTTTGTCTGTCAACCATATTGAAGGTATGACTGTTAGTGCCTTTGGAAGATTGGCAGCTGTTTTCCCTTTCTTGTACAATTGGAATGATCAGTGACTTTTCTTTATAATACCTACCAATATTTTTCCCAGAAACATGCGTTAAATATATGGTTTGTTTCTGAGACTGGAGGAATGTTAATTTGTGCAGTAACAAATCATGTTACTGTAAGTTCAATGCTATGTTAGCCACAAATGGCTTTATTTTCCTCACTGATCTTCTGGTCCTATACAGTTGACCCATGTTGTACACTGTTTTATTTGAGATAAAGCTTAAATCCTGAAAAACTGAATATTTACCTCCTAATGAGGCTAATTTGGATGCTACGATTCTTGTGCAAGTTTTGTGACATCTGCACCTGTGTCTATAAGACCTTCAATGACAATGTCATTTATTTATATATTTTTTTTTAA
Source organism: Bramus lutescens (assembly GCA_001685075.1). Classification (NCBI taxonomy): domain Eukaryota; kingdom Metazoa; phylum Chordata; class Mammalia; order Rodentia; family Cricetidae; genus Bramus; species Bramus lutescens. The sequence continues at coordinate 95,810 of LOEQ01007219.1, read as the reverse complement.
TTTTTGTCTTTCTTTATTATTGAAGTTTGTTAAAATATTTGCTTTATGGTTTCACCTGAATTTTCCATTCTCTCTATAGCTTCTCTATCATTCAGAGAAATATTGTTTCTTATTACATTCATTAGGTTTTTTACCTGCTCTGGGGAGGAGTTTCCTCATGGATACAGGAAATTACTTAACTGAATTTGTCATGGGGACCTATATGAGACCACTCAAGGAGTTTTCTGGTGGCAAAGGGTTACCTTGATTGTTCCTTGTTGACCTACAGTCATTGGTCTAATGCCTGCCTATGTCACACCTTCTGCATAATCCAGACGGGAGAGATAATTCTCTTTGAATTATGCTTAGAAAAAAAAACATTGTTTCTAGGAATTCCCTGTTTACAATCCCTTTTTAGGTGATCATGTTTGCCAGAATTGAAATACTTGACATTTTGATTTTTCTTCAAACCTCTGGAAATCACCTCTCCTATCCATACATCATCATGGTCATGACATTCAATATTAATTGTATTTCATCACCCACTTCTCAAAGGGTGCTGATCTTGCCTTTAACAGTCTAATTACTCTTTTGTATTGTGCATTCAAAATCCAGAGATTTAATTACTGGTTTTCTAGCTTCTGAATCTGATATCATACTATTTACTGCTAAAGTCAGTCCAGGTAAGAAATTTGTGAAGGCTTCCTCTGGGACCTGTATAACTTTACCTAATGACTCGATATCTTTCCTACTTCTCCAATTCTGTACCAAGCATTTAAATATGCTGTGTGGCATAAATACAAGATGGTGTCATCATATAGAGATTGTCTTTGTATATAGGCATAATCTCCCTCTCCAAAAAGTTGTTCTTGGGAGATTTTCATACCTCTAGTTCTACTTGGCTGTTCAATGGTCTTAACCTTATTTTCCACCATTTCTTCCACTGTAATTGAGGATCAGGCTCCTTGACTGTTTTAACCAAATCTCTCCAGTACCTAGGGTTAATTCTATTACAAGTTAACCACAAGCTTAACATCTGCTTCCCAAAATTGAATGCATGTGATATAAGACAATGACCTTAAATCTAACATTTGCACAGGGTTTCATTTGACTCTTACATAGCCTTGGTGATATCTATCATTTGGCAGTTCCTGTAAGGTAACTGAATAAATTAAAATTGGTTGTTTGAAAATCTTGGCTGTTTCTTTCTAACTTTATAATGAAACACTGAAATTAATTCTTTATTAAATTCCTCTGTCTGGATTTGAATATCTGTATGGTCTGTTTTATTAAGTTTTTCTAAAACTAGTACCTTAGCACTCATATTAACAAACATTTTCATGATAAAATGATAAAACTGATAGTTTATAACTGACATTACTTTAGGCACATCTAAATTAGTTATTCTCCCATCTAATTGCTTCATTTTCAAAGTGTCCAGCATATTATTATACAAAGACTTAAATCCCTCCATGTTAAGAGTGTTTTCCATTTTTTAAGACATTCTGAGTAAATTGGGAGCATGGAGACCTTCTGAGAGGGTCAAAGGAGAGGGTAGAGGCAGGAAGTAGAGCAGAGAAAAATGTAGAACTCAATAAAAATCAATTTAAAAGTGTTTTCCATTTTTTAATGTTAGAAAAAAAACTCTCTCTTTTAACTAATTCCTCCATTTAGGAATTGGCAATTGTCTTACTAAATCTGCCAATAATGTCAATGAACTGTGTGTAATAGAATGTCTGAGCTGACAGGCAGTGGGACAGCCTGGGTGAAGACAGCTGCAGCTACTAACCTGTAATTATGAGCTGAGAGTGGCAGCCTGAGAAAGGGGTGTGTAGCAAAAGCCCACAACCCATGTTGGAAAGACAGAGAGCCAACTGTCTAAAACACTCACAAAGGATTGTATGGAAAAGGCACATGTGGTAGGGATGCCTGAAGGAAGAGCCAGTGAGTCTAGACTGGATAAGTCTTGTGGCACTTGGAGTCCATCCCTGTGGAGTTTGGGACTGTGGAATTTGTCGTTGATAACTTATATCTTAATCATTAGTTTGATGGCATGCTTTAATATATATGTTTTAATTCTATAATAATTTGCTTATAGTTTATCATTAAAATCAATCATCACTTACAGAAAAGCCACCACAGTATTTAATATTTTTATTTTATTATAATAACAAATTCCATGGAATATATTTATACACATAAAGTCCTTTGTATGAGCTCTTCCTTTACTATTTCCAGTGTTTTTCATTTCCTAGTGTTGATCACACTTCAAAGTCCTAATATCTTATGATATCTGAAACACATTTTTATGAAAAGCCTGAATATAATAAATGAAATTTATTTGCTTTATTCCATATATGATGAATATTTTTCATAAGATGTAAAAATTCATTGGCATACACTTCCTCTAATGTTTCTGTTTTCTCAATTAATTTTGTTATTTTCACCAGTATGAACAGTTTCTTTATTTATTATCACTATTCATTTTTTGTTACATAATATTTATGTAAATTTTATGGCATATGTGTAGAAGTCAAAAATTCACAGCTTTGTGGAGTCAGTTCTATACTCATATTTATGTGAAAATCTTAATTTAGTATTTTTTATTAATTAGAATTATTTATTTTGCATCCTGAGGACAGTTTTCTCTTCCTCTTCTTTCACCATTCTCTATCCCAACTTTGCTCTATGCCCCCCCCACTACTCCTCAATTTCTGCTCAGAAAAGGGCAGGCCATCCACGGATATTAACAAAACATGGTATATCAATTTACAGTAGGACTAAGCATTCCCCCTTCTATAAAGGCTGGGAAATACATCACAGTATGAGGAATAGGTTCTCTAAAGCCAGTCAAAGCATTAGGGTTATCCCTGTTCCCACTGTTAGGAGTCCCACAAGTAAATAAATCTACACCACTGTCACATAGATGTTGAGGGCTTATGTCAGTCCCATGCAGACTCCCTGGTTGTCAGTTCAGACTCTGTGAGCTCCTCTTTGACCAGATTAGTTGATTCTGTGTGTTTTCTTGTGATATCATTGACCCCTCTGGCTTCTATAATTCTTTTACCCTCTTTTCAGCTGTTAAAACAATCACATCATGAAAATTGAAAGCAAATAATTTAAAGGCAGATGGATGAAACTAGAAAAAAATTATACTGAGTGAGGTAACCCAGACTCAGAAAGACAACTATGGCATGTATTCACTTGCAAATGTATATTAACTATAAAGTAAAGAATAACCATGCTACGATCCTCAGACACAAAGAGCATAGATAACAAGGAAGGCATAAGGAGTATTTGGATCTCCCTGGGAAGGGGAAATACATGAGACTGGAGAATGTAGGGATGGGAACATAAGGGATTAGGCGAGGGTGTGGATGAATTGGGAGAGTACTGAATAAGACAAATGGAAAGGGTGAGGGTCATTTGGGATCACGTAGGACCCTAGTACAAGAGAAACTCCCAGGAATCTACAAGGATGACCCCAGCTAATACCCCTAGTTGTTGCAAAGAGAGAGGACCTGCTTGTTTGTCCCAGCCGTCCGGCTAGCATACATACAGAAACTGTATTAATTAAAACATTGCTTGGCCCATTAGCTCTAAATTCTTATTGGCTAACTCTTACATATCAGTTTAACCCATTTCTATTATTCTGTGTATCACCACAGGGCAGTGGCTTACCGGGAAAGATTTAGCATGTCTGTCTCTGGTGGCTACATGGTTTCTCTTTTCTACTCTGCCTTTCTTCCTCCCAGCATTCAGTTCTGTCTTCCCCACCTACCTAAGTTCTGCCCTATCAACTAGGCCAAGGTAGTTTCTTTATTAACCAATGAAAGCAACACATGGACAGAAGGACCTCCCATACCACCTAGCATTTTTATTTGTACTTCTTGATTCACATGGTGACTGATATTCTAGTAATCAAAACAAAATTTTGAGCAGAATGAATGCTTAATTTCTGAGATGCTTAGACACAGATTAATGGGATATAGCAGACACCATAAAATTCAACTTCTTAAAATTCTGGACAAGAACTTAAGTTATTAAATTTGGACTCATATTACCAAGATAAGGGGAATGATGACAATTGAGAAGTGACTGATAATGTTTACCACATTAGTTAGTCTAATATTTTAGTTTTTATTATGCATATATATCTTCTACTTGATCTGAAAGGAAATGATAATTATCATCAATGATAACTTTATGGCATCAGTCATAAATGTGAGTGAGTTTGTAACTGCAGTACAGTTGGAATTGGGAGAATTCCAAAGAAGCCTACCAAAGTAGACATAGACTCAGATGCCCTTAGAAATTTTGTATTTATTTTGGAGCATGCTAAAGAATCAAAAGAGTGAATTTTGATATTGGTAAAACCATTAACCATTCCTTTGAAGAATCATTGTCTCATAAAAAATAAGTATGATTTAAGATTAAGTTAGGTTGTTGTATTACATGGATTCATTAAATTTTATTCCATAAGAAGCAAGCAATGTAAATATTCTAAATAAAAACTTAAAAAAAATCAATGTGGTAGTCTCAATACGACTGTGATTAGAAAGCATGGTCAGTATTTAAGAAGTTTAGCATGAGGAAAAATATATCTATAGAAGTAGCCAAAATGTAATAATACTTAGCTAATGTGAAAATGTTGATTCCTGTAGTCAAGTTGACTGGTAGAAAATGAGACACTCAAGGTTACAAACACAGTTTTAAGTTGCAATGACTTTTGGGTCTCCGTAAATTTATGATTGAATGGTTACTCCTAATTTTTGTATTAATGGAAATTTTATGTCAGTTTTCTCCACATGTTAATACATAGAATATCAGAATATATTTCATCGAAAAATAAATGAAAACATTTTCATTTTCTACTGTTTTCCAATCTGTAAACTGGGAGTCTTTTCTCTCAGGAGCCTTTATGACACTGTTACTGGCATTCAGAACACAGTGACATACTTGACATCCAATTTACATAATTCTAGGTATATATGGAAAGTAAAAAACTAATGTGTGGCAGTAATGCCTGTGTGTAACTACTGAAAAATAGCCTATAATTCTCAGGATACCTGTTAAGAAATTCTCCTATCACCATATCCAAAAAAGAATTAAGAGTGTCATAATAAATATACAAAAAAAAGAAAATATGCCAATCAATGTTACAGGAAAATGCAAAGATAGTAGATTGTTTAGAAGTGTGCATGTCAAATTGAATAATCTTGTATTGTATTATTACACATGCATATACAAATAATAAATGAGCATGTATTTACATATAATGTATACATATTAATCCTTGTACAACTATAACAATTATTTTAATACTCACAGACATTAAAACTGAGTTTATAAACTCTTACTGGAAGAATTATCAGTCATTACATTTTTAGGTAATGAAGCATTTAAATGGTGTAGGGAAATGTAATATTTTATATAAATCTGTATTCAGAAAAACCAACTTGTAAACTGGAATTAGATTGTGCACTAAAAATTTTATAAAACTGTGATTAAAGACTCTCAATTTCAATTAATAACAAAATAAAAATTCAGTATGAACCTACTGAATGAATATTTGCATATATTGATAAACTGATGTTTTATCCTCCCTTTCTCTCTCCTTCTTAGAGTATATATGTAGTATATAAGAACTTATATTCTTTGTATATAAAATTTATCCCTGTTTATGAATATATTTTCATAATTACTTTTTAGGTAGTGTACGGATGTTTCTGTTTCACCTTTTTCTTCTTAAGTTTATAATCATAAAAGTACTCCAAAGGACCATTTGTTGAAAAATATGTTCCTAGTTCCAAAACAACAGAGTGAAACCATAGTACACAAATCCTCTATAATCCTGAACTAAAATAAAAGATTTTTCTTTTTAGATTAGGCATCTGTCACATAGAGAGACAGCTGACTAACCCAATTTAATTAGCATCATGAAATCAAGTTTCCTATATAACACTACATAAACCTTGTTTCAAATTTTGAATTTTTTGTATTTATGCAAATATTCTTGATATTTAACAGTTCTTCACATCTTTTAGTATGGCTGGAAATGTAGCTAAGTTGGTACAGTGCTTATCTGACATGCACAAATTTCTGGATTTGAACAATGTGATTTGTAAACAGCGTGTGGAACACACACACCTAAGATCTAGTACTCAGGAGATATAGGCGAAAGATCATGATTTCAAAGAGATACTACAATATATGGCAAGCTTAAGGATGGCTTGAAGAACAAGAGACCCTGTCTCAGATTTTACGTATGGGTGTCTCTGTATGAGTTGAAAAAGTACAGGTAAGTTTATTGTCACAATGTCACAGCTATTTTGCTTAGCGAGGACATCATACTGGATTATAATCCTCAATACCACCTTACAAAATGACAAAGAATTTTTGAAATTTTCCAGTCTAAATTTAGGATTGTGAAGTGGTGAATTGTGTTGTGTGTGCATGCATAGAGGTTTGCTTGCTGCTTTGGAAGCATGCAGAGGCTAGAGGTCAAGGCTGAGTGTCTTTAACGTTCTCTACCTGCCATATCTGAGGAAGATCCTTTCACTAAAGCTGATGCAAGGCTAGCTATGAGCCCTGGAATCCATCTGTCTGCAGCTCCTTGCACAGGGCTTACAGACATGGGCCACAGTCCTGGATTTTACATCCTTGTTGTTAAATGTTTGGTATTTTCAAGTGGAGTATGAAGTATATTTCACTTGAAGCTCAGTGACAATATCAAAATCACTATAAAAAACTGTATTTTCATACAAGTTTTAGAATACTAACAAGAAGTTCAGAAAACTAGTATCTAACCATCAAACTTGTCTTTTAGATTTATTTATTTATTTTATATTATGTGCACATGAGTATGTTTGTGTGAGTTTTGCGGATACCATGTGTATTCAGCTATTCACAGAGGAGAGAGGCCTTCAGATCCCCGGAACGGGAGTTGCAGGCAACTGTGGGTCAGATGACTTGGGTACAGGGAACTTAAAGTGGGTCCTCTGGAAGAACATTGAGGTCTTAAGCACAGAGACTTTTCTCCAGTCCACAACCTGTATATTTGGGGTCATTGACTATTTTCAATAATATGCCATGTATTTGAAATCAATCGATTCATGCTGAGGCATTATAAACTAAAGTTCATACTTTGTATTTTGTTACCTAATGTTCTTTTCTGTTCTAGGACCTCATTCACAATATGTTCCTCATGCTTCTTTTCTTGTTTTTGTATGGTATTCTTAGTTTTGAGTGATAGTGGGTAGATTTTTTTATAGAATTTTTATAAACGAATTTTCTGTTTTTAAAAATAAAATCAAGTGACAATTCTGCATTTCATTTTCTGTGTTCCACTTGGAGTAGCTATAAAAAAATGACTTACCAGAAGTTAGGCAGGGATTAAGCTATGTTCTGTATTTTTATGGTTCTTACATTGACCTCCTGTGCCCCTTAAGTCCAAGGTTTTACTCAGGGAGGGTGTCTGTATCAACAGCTATTTTCTTATGATGACTCCTCTTATCTTCTAGGACTAAGAGGAAATTGCAGCTTCACAGTTACTAATCCTAGGGTATTTTACCTCTGCTCGTGATTGCCCAGACCAACAAACTTCTTTGTAAACCGTGCCTCTATTAAGCTGCCCTTGTATCGTATCAATAGCGGTGTCCATGTTCTTTCCCCATTGGTACCCTGAGACTTCACCGTTAAGTCAAATTTCACTCTTCCTGACATTGATACAGAACTAGCCACCTTTAAATGTATCTCCATGGAACTATAACACTGATGCAATGAATTGTTTGAGGATAATTATTAGTATTCTTGGATATGTGCTCCCGTTTCTTTGGCATCTCTCCACATATAACACAACCCTGATAATGATTTATCTCCTCCTATGTCTTTACTCTATAAAAGTTGGTAAGATTTCAAATTAGTCCATTTTATGTCATTTTTTTAACCCATGTTTGTTAAGGTTAAATATTTAGTGGTCACGGTAACAGAGAACAGTGATCAGTTGTTATTTTGTAATCCTTCCTATGGGTTGATTATTCCTTTGTAAGAAACCTCATTCCCTGCCTATTTCTCATTTCCAACACGCGCAGGTGCTTCTAACTCACCAGGAGGAGTAAAGCTTTCCAGCTTCCTTCTGAACTAATCACATGATTAAAAGCATAACGGACTTCCAATTTTGAGTTCCATAGGCAGATTAACACCACTCCTTTAAAACAGCCTATTTCGGGCTGGAGAGATGGCTCAGTGGTTAAAAGCACTGCTTGCTCTTCCTAAAGGTCCTGAGTTCAATTCCCAGCAACCACATGGTGGCTCACAACCATCTGTATTGAGATCTGGTGCCCTCTTCTGGCCTGCAGGCATACATACATAATACTAAGAATACTGTATACATAACAAGTAAATAAAAGTAAATAAATAAAACAGCCTATTTCTTTGGCGCAGAAAACCAAACAGACATGCTTTAGCCAAATACATGAGCAGAAAAGGAGGTAAACATAGTTTGTAGGTTGTTACTTGAATCTAGTATGTGAGTGTATTCAATGTAGTACTTAAAACTGAGGTGATTTTCTATCAGCCATAACACTGAGACTTTCTTGGAAAATGGAAAAGAGTGTACAAGGAGCGAGTGCCACAAGGAGACAAAATCAAATTCCAAGATGACTCAAATAGACATAACAGGTGTTTTAAATTTAATGAAGTAAGCTACGAAATCTTGGAGAGAAGAAGGAATCTGTTACGTGTATTAAAACTTGCCAATAAGCTTACTATAGTAATGTATGACTAGGTGGTAAAAATGTCATATATTTGAACTTTATTGACATTACTCTAATCATGGCAAAAAAAGCAACAGTGTTGTGCTTCTGATGTGAGATCTTTAATCAAAATATTTTTGTTAAATGAACATATATGGAACAAGTGTTATGATGACATTTTATTAGACCAATGTATGTGCTCTATGACTTTCATTGGAGTTGGGTAACACTAATTGTGCAATTTAAAATGCATTTTCTTTGAAAATCTTTTAAAATTATTTTATATCTATAACACTTCATGAGGTCATTGGGATATGCAAAAGAGTACCTATGATTATCTAACAACATAATGATATGTTATATCCAATCAATAAATTCCTTGACTCTTCTAGAGTGAATAATCATAGGTGTTAATTATAACAAAATTATAGAGACAGGATTGTATGAATTTCTGAAGGATTTTTGTATGCTCTGGGTATAACCTGTGTTATTTAGGCCAATATCCTGGATGTGAGAAAAATAAATGTGTTCAAAATTGTATTAGTTTTTCACATTGTGAGTCAGTGGCTAAATCGATCTTCAGAATTTTCAATTTAGCTGAAATCTTCTTTGTCAAGTAATCAATGTGTTTACTGAATGATAAAAGCAGTGTCAAGGAACTAGAGAGACAAAGTTATTTGGGAGATGTAACACAGGGCAGAGAAGATTTACCAACGTGAATTTAACCATCATTAGTCAGTTCCTATGGTATGTGGGAGAAAAGTGCAACATCTGTTTGCATGTTTCTGGTTGATAAGAGTGAGATAAGCACTTGACCTCATGAGTAAACATTGAGAGAGGACTCAAAAAAAAAAAAGCTCTGCCAACAGATGGTATGGTAGTGTGGTATTCATTGACGGCTTTAATTCTAATTTCAGAAATTGTAACTACTTTAGGAGCTGAATTAAAATGCATGGACCTCCAAGAGAAATGATTGATAGGTAATACGATTAAACAGTTTCTTTTTGATCTTTGTCTTTCCTTTCATCTGTAATCTCTAACAGGGAGGAAAACATGCCAGGGGTGTATTATAATGGCTGTACTATGCACTGTTATTCCGTTCCCTGAAATTAGTTAAGGTGATCACATTTATCATTATTTAAATTGTGAAAAATAGGCATCGGGTTCTGAAAAGAAGAGAGCCTTGAAGAAGTGTCCTTGATGCTGAACAAGGCGTATACAAATGGCAATCTTTTGAGCTCAGAATAAATGAGGCAATTACTACTCAGTGGTTACAGATGCAAAAGCTGAGTCACCAGGAGGTTAAGTGACTTGCTTAAGGTTATAGAAGCCATTAGCAGTACTGGGTCTCCACACTGTTTTACCCTCCATCTTTTATGGTTTCCGCAGTACAGCAAGAAGTAAAGAAAGGCAAACATTCCCTCTATACACAGCTCAGTCACTGCTACAGTTTGTGGAAACAATGAAAGTTTCATTTTTTTGTTTTGATTTGCTTTTTATCCACATAAAAACATTTTAGTCATTATTTATTTTGTCCTTGTCACAGGAGAAATTGGTTTCTTCTGTAATGTCACCCAAAAGAGGCATCAATTAGAATACAGGAAGATCTTCTACATGTCAAGAAACTATTTTCTATACAAAATTATTTTTTTGTCTTTCAGCTATTGATTTCTGTGGAAATCACTTTGAGCAACCTTAATGGCATAAAACAAAATTAACTTTGTCTAGTATTGCATAAATGTATAGTACTATATATTTTCTTGATGGAAATTTTCTGATATTTATAAATAAGAAAAGTTAATAAAGTGTTTCAATGTAGCAAACACAAAGTATGTAATATTTGGAAGCTGAGTAATTTTATATGAGCCATTCAATTGACCATGTATGTATGTGTTTCTTTCATTTGCCTTTCAATAGACTATTTTACTAGTTTTAGAATTATAGAAGAAACTGAGCAGAAGATAAAATTCTTACATCTATTCCTTCACAGAAATTATTATCTTTCCTTTTTAAAAAATATAAAAAGCATATATTTTCATCTATCTATCTATCTATCTATCTATCTATCTATCTATCTATCTATCNNATCTATCTATCTATCTATCTATCTATCTATCTATCTATCTATCTCTATATCTCTCTATCACATCCCTATCTGTCTATCAATCTATCATCTATCCTTCCATCCATCATCTATTTATCCTTTTATCACTTACCAGTCTATTATTTATATCTCTATTATAATGGTTCGGTGATAAGTAATATAGCAGTGAGAGCATTTTTACTATTTTAAAATTACATTTTCACACAATATTACATATATTAGCACCATGGGATCCATTCTCTTCAGTCATATATGAGTTCATTTCATGGATGAGGTAGTAACTCTCATTTTAAATGAGAGAATTACATCTTTCCATCTGCAGATAGCTCTATAATATGAAATTCCCCCTTGTTACTTGAGGTTTTCTCTAAAATATTCCCACAGGTACATTCTTATTTTCTCTATAATTGTATTATAGAGAATTTTATTCTTTGTTTAATTGTATATATGTGTATCTATACATATATGCACAATTCTTGTAAGGAGGCCTACTCTATAATGCTTTAAAATATATACATAGACTTACATATAGATAAAAATGCAAATTTTCCATAATTTGTCAGAGATGTTTCCTCAGTTGCAATTTCTTCTCCAAGTAAGCTCTCACCCAAGAGTGGCTAGTCTTATTTGTCAAAGGAACACAATATTTGTTATTGGTGATGTCTATTTTAAATGTAAGATTTAAAACCAAAGAGCATATTATCATTGAGATATATAGGTCCCAGGAAACACAAAGCAATATTCAAATCAATGTACTGAAAAAGTTTATTCATATCATGGTATATAATTATTTCTCTTCTCTTGCACATTAACCACAACAGTATCTCTCTCTCTTCTTTTGTATTATGTTTTCTTGGTTTAATCTTGAGGTGCTTTTTATGTTATCAATCCTTCTTTTGTTGTTTCTGTTTGATTTTATTTTGCTTTGTGGCTTGATTTTTTTCTAATTTTCTTCAGTTTTTAACATACTTAAAATGTATTTATTTGTGTTCTCCCATTCATTACATATATGGTTTCCATGAATAGAGCTATAAAAGATATTGTCATAGTGTTAAGACCAGTGATTCACAACCTTCCTAATTCTCTGACCACTTCACAGAGTTACTTATGTGGTAATGACACTCAACTACAAAAATATCCCGTTTCTACTTCATAAATGTAATATTTCTACTGTTATGAATTGTTAAAAATATCTAACATACAGGATATCTGATATGAAACTTTCATAGGCGCCACCCCGGAGGTTGAGAATCACTGGCTAAGACTGTAGTTCTAATATATTTTAGCTGCTTATCACATTTGGAATATGTTTCCTCAAATAAGAATGGAAATGTTATAATTTGAAGACAAACTTTTGAGCTAATGGGAGCTCACCAACACCAACCAGACTGGAAAGGAACAAGTATAGGACCAAACTAGTTCCTCTGAATGTGATTGACAGTTGCATGGCTGGGGCAGACTGAGGGGCCACTGGAGTGGTACAAGGATTTATCCCTACTGCTTGTACTGGCTTTTTGGGATCCTATTCTCTTTGGATGGATACCTTGCTCAGCCTAGGTATAGTAGGGAGGCCCTTGGACCTTCCCCAAAGCAATGTGCCTTACCCTTTCTGAGGAGTGAATGGGGAATGAAGTGGGGCATACATGGAGGGAGGGAGGGGGAACTTGGATTGATATGTATAATGAAAAAAAAGTAGTTTGTTTTCTTTTTAAAGGGTTGTATATGGAAGTTTTGGTACATAAGTAGTGGATTGAGAGACAATTGGAACATCTGGGCTCTAAACAAACCATTGATTAACCCACAGAATGACTGTAACTTTCTGGCATTATTTCTAATGAGCAATTAGGAACTACAGGAAAATATAAGAACTGGTTGAAGGAATCAAGTCATTGGACAACAGCACTGAAGAATAAATCGTTCCCCATACCTGTTCCTGTACATCTTTCTGCTTCCTCTCTACCCAAATGTGATCTTCTATTTAACTAAATACTTCATGCTGCTATTTCCCATCACATAGACTGAGCCAACCAAACATTAACTGAAACTTTTGAAACAATGAACAAACAGGAATCACTTGTCCTCCTTAGTTGAGAGAATTAGGCGTTTGTCGTAGCAACAAACAATGACCAGCAAAAACTAATAAAACCAAGTATATAGTTGTTTCGGGGACTACCAGGTGAGGTATCCACACTAAAAGTCTTTTGAATTGGGAGGAATTTGCAAAGATTTGGTCTAGAAGGAGAAAGAAATGCCAGAATGCTTGCAAAGAAGGCTTAATGATGAACTCTTGAAAAAAAAAAAACTCAGTTGATGGGAATTACATCAACAATTCAGTTAGTAAACTGTGATAATTATGGTGGAAACATGATAATTTGGGTGGAAACAAATATTCCAATAGTAACTGAGATACTTTCATATTAGACTGCAAAAAGGAAATTGCCTATATTTTGCCCATTCCCTGTGTCTTTGTAAGAAGCTTTATTTAAAGTCTGGAACTAATTAATACTTCAAAAAATAATTTAAATTTGAAGCCAAGAGTTTAGATGTGTACCTGGCATTTCTGAAAGTTTATAGCCATATTTATAGTGAGGTCTGGGATATGTATGCAAAGCAGAAAAATTGAAAAAGTTCAGTTTATCCATGTAGGAAATGAGGGTTTGACTACTTAAGAGATTAGTACAAATTTTATAAGTTGTGTACTTCACATTAAGAGGATAAGAAAAGGTGAGAAGGTGTTTAAGGAAGCAACGAGACAACATCCATCCATCCGAGAGTAAAATTCACGTGATAATCAAAGACCTACTAAGGAATCATACTCACAGAAAGCTAGCTAGGCATTTAATCCCAATAATTGATCACACAGGGTTTATCTGCCATGACCCTCAAAGACCCTGATAGCCATGAGGAATATGACCTTTCTACCATTCATAATGACAGCAAACCTCAGTCCTGACACATGTGATGTTTTAGTTTCAACATGAAAAAAAGAAGTTATAGCTTTCAAGGAAACACTGAGATGACAGACAATAGAGAGTGTGGTCAGGTATTCTTCCGGCAGTCCCCGAAAGGTTGGTTTATGGAACTATTGTAAAGAAACTGAAGCTTCAGGGGAGAGCTGGGTGATCAAGAGATAAAAAGAAGCTGCTGCATCTGTTATTGAAAGTTGCAGAGAGTAAAAGAATGAGGACAGTGACATGCTAGGGTGGGGGTGTTGGGGGCACAGCTGGTAAGGCCATAGAGGCAAGACTTTCAGGATCTTTTAGATCTCAAACTAATATAACCCAAACCTCAGGTAGATTAGGTATAGAACCGTAGGATTTAATCTTTGCCTATATAATATAAATAAATATAATATGACCCAAGAAACATGTACATATCATTTTAAGTCCCTGAAATATAAGGGAAATGTTTTATCACTCTGCAACTCTCTAAATTGAATAGTGAAACTTTTGTTCACTAGATTTTGAAGCACAGATTAAATCTTTGTTTGGTTTAGCTTTGTTTACATAAATCTTTGTTTGGTTTAGCTTTGTTTACATAAATCTTTGTTTGGTTTAGCTTTGTTTACATTCCTTCCTTCTATGTCACCATTTTCTCCTTTTAAATCTTTCCCGTTGTACATTTAAAATTTTATAAGGGAGTTTACATAGAAATTTGCCCTGAGGCTCAAGAGCAATCTTTAGACATGGGACGTTAGAGAAACACTGAGACTATTCAGAATTTGAAGGGTTTGGGGATTTAAGGAAAAGAATGACGAATTATGAAATGACTGAGTATTTTGAGGAGAGAGATATGACTGGACTATGTGTGCTCCTATCACACCTAAAGTGTTGAGGGGTTGATATGCAGCTGATACATGCAGTTTGTTATTTGAGTATAATCTTGTAACTCTGTGTGGTTTATTGGCTGACTCTTGTGATAGTGCTATTTCCCCTGCATCTGAAGGGATATTTCTGTAATATGAATGCATTAAAGTATGGTTAGGTTAGAGTGAAATGCTCTTCTTAGTTTCCCATCTCTGTGAATTGAGATTTGACATTTTCACTTGATTAAGCCAGTAAGATTTGTGAAGAAATTTTGCATCACGAGTAAAGAATTAGGAGACGTTCATTCCACTTTATGATAATTTTCCTATACCAATTAGCAGTTCCATGGAAAATAGTTGTATTGTTTCTCTGTGGATATGAAACCTAAATAAAGGAAAAAATTATAGCCCCACACACTCATGAAATATAATATGACCCAAGAAATATGTACATATCATTTTAAGTCCCTGAAATATAAGGGAAATGTTTTATCACTCAGCAACTCTTTAAATTGAATAGTGAAATATTTGTTCACTAGATTTTGAAGCACAGTTTTTGTCAATATTGTTTTTATTTTTAAAATTTCACATATGTAAACTTGTAAAAATTATATTCATTCTTACTACTTCCTCTTATGTTGATTACCTGACTCATCCCAGACACCCTCCTTCCTATATTTTTATCATTTGGTTTTCTTTTGGTTTCTTTGCCTGTCTTGTGAAGCACTAACTATAATTGAGAAATTATCAGCTTCTGAGTCTTGGTGACTCAGAAGTGTAACCCAGAGAGCTAGATCAAGAGAAAGGCAAAGCAAACTCTCTAAACCAACAGATGTTGCTCTGAGACAAGCTACGTGGTGCCATGCCATGACATCCCATATGATGGTGAGTATCTTCTCAAATTCAGCGCAGTGGAGACAGCTGATCACAGAAAGTCACTTTTTAAACTAGAAGATAAAAAAGAATCTTCGTTTGTTTTAAGCAGACTTTTGTAGGTAGTTATCAAATAGGCTTCTGACTTTAATTAAAAAAGATATGATTCAAGAGTTCTTCAAGATCAAAATCTGAGAGGAGGGAAGCAGGGTAGAGATTTAAGAAAAGGTTGCCATTAATTCCATTCCTACCAGAGCAGCTGGTCATTTTCTAGTAAGACCTCAATGATAGTTCCTTTTCTCATTTCTGTGACAAAATATTTTATCACAGCAGTGAAGAATGAGAGGGTTTGTGTTGGTTCATAGCTTGAGAGTAGATGGCAGGAAAGATATGTCATCAGGGACCTAGTTGAATTGCATATGCAACTGGAGAGGAGAGAGGGTTGAGGGGGCATGCTGATGTTGAGTTTATTTGCTCCTTTCTTTCCATTCCTGAACCTCACTCCCTCAGCCCATTTTTAGTGCCACCCACATTAAGAAAAGCTCTTCTCTCCTTAGTTAAACCTTGACAGAAACACTCAGAGGCACACCCAGAGTTGTGTTTTCATGGTAACTTAAAATCAAATTTAGTCAATGCTAAGTTTAACCATCATAGCTTCCCACTGGTTTCTGAAGAGTAACCTGATATAGTCATTTAAATGTTACCATCACGAGAATGCCTTCTCTGGAATACCCAGAATAATCTTGGACAAAATATTTTAGGGGTTTCAACCAAAACAGAGTTCTTGCTACAAAGTTATAAAAGACAGTTTAGTCTGAAACAAATGGGATCACATATGACACAAAAGGATGGATTCCTGTGTACCCGAATGTTATGATCCACAATGTAAGAGGTTACATCACCTTTTACAGTCACAGAACAAAAGACATGTTAACACATTTACCCAATACATGAGCGTTGAAAACAGGTAGGCAAGTTACAAGAGAACAGATATTCTCTGCTGTAGTGTTTAGATGGCATCCAGTGATAATTACAACTTTCGTATTAGTAGAAATTAGTGGTCTGATAAGAAAATATATTCTAAACTATTTTGTGGCATAATCATGATTGTCAGACAGATGCAGAGTGTTCTGATAAGTGACTAGTGAAGTTAATAAAGAGTCTGAAATAACTTTGTTCTTGGATCTGCAACTTTCAAACTCTTCCCTAACCATGGAACTCTATCTCACTACTCAATCAATCTTCAGAGTCTTCAACACACATGTTACATTTTCAGGAAACCTCACTTCACATTTCCATTGCTTCCAAGTCAAGCAGTTGATATCTAAAATTAACTATCACAAGTCATCACTTGTCAAACCTATATATACCTCATCTTCATATCACCCCATCAGAACATGCTTAATCTCCTCAGGAAGAAAATAATGTCATAATTATATATAACATGATTCAATTATCCCAAAAATAAATTAAATTTTCTACAAAGAAAGGATACAAACTTCTCAGTTGTGTTCATTTTTTACCTCTATATTTGGTATGTTAATAGGATAATGTAGTCAGCAATAACACCCTAATACACTAACAAAACCTCTTACCCTATGGGTAGAAACAAAGAAAAGTAAGGATTTTTATGAATAAAAGTATCAATAAAAACAAGAAACACTCATGCAAATAACTGTGCTAGTTATTGGAACTGAAGCTTTATCACTTTGATAGCAATTGTTACCCAACAGAGTGTGTAAGAAAGTACTCCATTTGGCTATTGTTTCTTACCTCATGGAGGACCACAACCTTCATTCTTGACAAAGGAGCTATCTGTTTTTTTTTTCTTTATTTCCATAATTACATTGACTTTTTATTGTAATGCTAAGGGATATCTTAGGGAACTTACAATGTTCTCTCTTTCAAAGGGTGTGAGGTATCAGTCTACCGCATTGTTGAGAGTCAAGATCATTCATAACCAACCCCTTTAATTTCTTATCAATGGAAATGTACGAGGAGCCATAAAGTAGGCCGGTACCAGACATATTACCAATTCATGAGAATTATCACGTGTCTAGGTGGTGCCATTTTTCCCTTTCAGTGTCAGTTATCTAGTCAAGTGTAACCCAAGGTCTCAGGGACAAAGAGAGAAACTTTGTTAGAGTGGGTCAACATGAAAAGTATTGGGTGCTGTCACTTCCAATCACATCCTTTGATTAGTGGACTTGAGAATGAACAAAGTGGATCAGTTTAGGAAGAAATAATATTTTTTTATGTTTTAAACTGAGCTAGAACTCCTAAAGAAGCTCCTGAAAAAAAAAAACTTCTGTCAATTTGCAAGTTTTTTCTACTTTTCAGGTATTCTTTATGAGTATTTAAAATGTTATTCTACTGTTCTTTTGGGGCAATTGTTTCAGGATGGTGGAGTAAGAACAGTGAATTCTATTAACATAAAACAGCTGCCATGTATAATTTGATGCATTATGAATTATTTTCTCACAACCATTGCTATGGTGAATGCAGTGAGTCAATGGACAGGCATGGAATAAGCCCATTGATGGCCGCATTGAGAGGCGCGTGCCATGCAAGTAGGGCAGAGTATACCCACAAGTACCTATTTTATCAAGAACATAATCTTCCTTCCATAACAGCGATCATTCCATAGGGTCCACTAGACTCCAAACTGGGGAATCCCCAAGAAAATGGTGGCATTTTGTGTACCAGTTACTGACTCTGATCCTGGAAGTTAGAAAAATTTGTTGCATACACAAATAAGCTGTGGTAAGGGGAAGTCCACATTGATGAGTGTTTGCATAATATCCACGTTGAGTACTTTGTATATGGACTCATCGATTTGACATTTTACAAAAACAGAGTTATAAATTTGAAGTGTGTCCTCTAGAAAACAGAGAATAATGTAAAATGGCAGGATGTTTACTAACTTTAACCAGGTGCAGTTGTTAAACACAGTGCGGTTTTGTTCCTTGGACAAATCGAGGGCGAATGTAGTATGTAACTATTGGAAGTCATTCTACATTATTTTCTGGTTTGCAGAGGACAAATATAGCAGCTGAATGAAAATAGAGGCAATATTGCCAGAGTTTCTCTAATGTTTGACAGAAACACCCTACACCTCAACTCCTTGAAGACTGGTATATTTCTTCTGAGTTACTATTTTTCTAGTTAAAGAAAATCTGGTGAATTTTATTTGAGGTTTCTCATGATAGCAGCCTTTACTTCACCAGCCAGGGAACCAATCTGGTGATTTATTTATTTATTTATTTATTTATTTATTTATTTATTTTTGCTATTTAATATGTCTTTTCCTTGTATCCATCCCATAACTGGGAAAAATGACAGGATGAATTTAGGAACACAAACGACCCTCTCTATGCCTGATCTCAGCATAACTCCATTTCTTTTTTAAAGCCCCATAACCTCTGACAATATGAAGCAGTAATGTTTCAAGTCTCCTGGAATCAATGTCAATTCAGAGCCACGATCCAATAATCCCATCAAGGACTGAATATTTCCCTATTCACGAATACTGTAGTTAAAGTAGACAAGTTTCTTCAGAGAGAACTGAATGAAATTTTTATCTTATAAAATTTGGCATATATGGTAGTCTTTGCTTAAGGGATTTCAAACTTTCATGTATTCAAGTTATTGTGGTCTACAAACCAACTCCAATATTGAAATTGAATGAAGGGCTCCAATTATTTTCCTGTGATTTAAAGTACACTATTTTTTTTCTTCTAGGAACTGTTATCAATAACAAAATCAAGAAAGAACTTAGTAGTTGTAGTAATAAAGGGAGCGGGCCCTGCTTTTCGTCCAGCCCAGCTCCCGCACGGCTAGCTTATACCCCGAAATAACAANTGGCCTATCAAAAGGGGCCAAGGCAGTTTCTTTATTAACCAATGAAAGTTAACACATAGACAGATGACCCTCCTACATCAAGTAGTCTTAGTAGCCTTCATTTACCTGACTTACTGGACAGTGAGGCTGTGGTAGGTACCATCAGACCTCTATGCTGAGTGCTGCCTTAATGCAGCTTGTGTTTCGTGCTGTCACTTTCTCCTCGCTCTTGACAAGTGATAACTATCTACTTAGCCCCACCAACCTCGTTATAGAACTACAAATATAGCATTCATATTTTCCATGTTAGTGGAAGCTTATCCACTGCAAGTTCTGGCAAAGAGAAGGGTGATCTCAGAACACCTGAATGATGCTAAAGATCTCCTTTCAGTGTTAAGATGAAATGTGTATCTTTCCAGTCCTTATATGTGTAAGTGTGAGTAGATTCTAATCCAACCTAATACACTTGTTCCTAAGTAGACTTCGACTACTTTCCACTAAGTATACCAAGGCAGATTTATAATTTCAGTTACTGTACTACATGCCTTATTTCAGTTTGTATTTTACGAAACCAACAAAAGTAACTATTACATACAGCCTTACAAACCTTTTATCTCCACAACTTAATCTGTAAAAAATCAAAATCTACAAACAAGTATGGGAAGTTTGTTTCTCTTCTTGAAAAAAATCATATTTAATGTTTGCTATATACCACTTCATATGGATCTTCCACCCTCTCTCATTCTAACTTTAGCAATTATATTTACTCTTAATTAATTCCTTCATCTTAGCAGTAGACTCTGTGATGTTGATATTTCGATTTTTATTGTAAATCTCTCACTTGGGGCATGAGTTTATGAGTTCAGTTTTCAACAGCATCATCTCTGTAGCTTCAGGATAAAAGTGTCTATTTAATGAAAAGCAAAGGTTTTCAAATCATTATAGAATCCTTCTCTGTGAAGGGCATCCCTGAGCTCAACCTATTCTTTCCTGACTTTAGAAACATGATGAATGAAAATGTGTTGGCATTTTACGCATTACTTTGGTGGGAAAAAAAGTTTTAAGATATCATATAGCTGGACACCAAGAGAGCTTTCTCTTATAAGCATTTAACTAGGTATATCTGATAGTGAAATCTCATGAATATAAGTTTATTTCCCCAGCAGAAATGAAATCATTAATGTCCTAAATCCAATAAAATTCAAAACCAGCAAGAAAATTCACCCTTACTGTCCTACTACTTGAGAATAGTATTGGAATCAAATTCTTACTTTAGTTAAAGGTGTTTTTAAAAACAGAATAGTAGAATTTAGTTCATGGAGAAATGCAGTCTGTCAAACTACAAATTCTCCTGAGAAGGCATGCACACGTGAGGTCCAGGAAAGGGTTTTAGTACAATTCTGGAGTGTCTGTTCACAGACTTTCTTCCCCTGGCAGACATTTATTTTATTTTTTCTTCTAGAAAGATTGACAGAAATATTTTGAATACTTTTTGATCAATTATCTAACTTCCATAACCAGCCAAAAATATGTACAAAGCCATTCATATTGATGAGTGCAGAAAATACAAGTGCTAATTTGTTTCTAAAAGACATGAGTTATAACCACTCCATACATGTGTCAGGAGCCAGTGATGCACAATAGTAGACTTGTGAGGACCAAGCTCAAATGTTCACAATTCATATGACTTCTGTGTGTGATATTTAGATCTAGAATTTGATTTGACAGTAGCCAGGTAGAAAGTATAGGTGTGGCAAACAGACAAAGAGAATTCTGGGAAGAGGAAAGGCAGAAATGCAGTCACAAGCTAGACACAGAGGAGGCAAGATTGGAATGCCATCCTGAGAAAAGGTATCAAGTCATGTGGCTAAACATAGATAAAATTATAGGTTAATTTAAGTTGTAAGGGCTAGTTAATAATAAGCATGAGCTAAAGGGCCAAACGGTTTACAATTAGTAAGGCTCTGTGTGTTTCTTTGGGATTGAATGTCTGTGGGACTGGGCAGGACAAAAACTTCTGTCTGTCTACATGGAAGATTGAAAATTTGAAGCCAACATTAAAAATTTGAAGCCAACTGGTTCTATGTAGTAAAATTATATCTCCATTTAAAAAAAACAAATATTTCTCTGTGTTCATAATCAGCATATCTTTTGAAATTTTCATTACAGTTTAAAATATGTAGAAATAAACCACTAAAAAAATAAGCATGTCTTCTCATTCCAAATATGAATCAAATCCTCATACATATTATCTGGTAAATATAAATACTTGAAGAACTTTTTGAATACATGAAATAATTACAAAAACAACATATTAACAACAGTCCAAAAGTAAACAAAATAGAATGATGAAACCAAGAAATTATTACAAAAATAGTTGTTTTATGTCATATAAAATGAGTCAGATTAGAAAATGAAGAGATCAGTAAAAAAAGACCTTGTTATTTTTTTCAGAAAATTCACTCAAGTAAAAAAGCAGTATTTATATGTAACATGGAGAGGCTTGCTTGTTGGGGTTTATGTCCTGCCTGGTACCCCACAGCCCACAAACCCCCCAAAAAATCACACAGAGATCTAAGTTATAAAGCTGATTTGCCCATTAGCTCAGGCTACTTATTAGCTTTTGTCTCTTATACTAACCCATTATTCTGATCTATGTTAGCCAAGTGGCTCAGTACCTTTTTCAGCGGGGCAGGGCAGTAACATATTTCATCTTTGGTGGTCTGGACTGGACTGGGAGGAATCAACATCCTTCTTCCCAGAATTCTCCTATTCTCATTGCATCATTTCTACTTTCTGTCTGGTTTTCCCACCTATACTTCTTGCCTGGCCAAGCAGCGTTTATTTCAAACATGATTGACAGATTACAGACAATTCTCCTGCACCACTTCCCCCTCTTTAAAAAAATAAAATAAAAACAAAAGAAAGTATCCATAGTCCATTTTGGGGGGAATGTGGTCATAGTATTCCAGGCTACTTCCCGCTGTTTGGGGGTGCTGATAATCTTATGGGGACCTAAAGAAAATTTAGAATTATTATCAAGTCCTGTGAGTCTTGAACCTGTTCTGGATGAAGAACTCAGACATCTGGGCCATTTATTCCTG
>LOEQ01007219.1:36940-65035 GCA_001685075.1 Bramus lutescens | reverse complement strand
TAGTAGAGTTTGAAGTCAGGGATTGTTATGCCTCCAGAAGTTCTTTTATTGTACAGGATTTTTTTGTGGGGATATCCTATGTTTTTTTCTTTTCCATATGAAGTTGAGTACTGTTCTTTCAAGATCTGTTTAGAATTTTGCTGGGATTTTGATGGGCATTGCATTGAATCTGTAGATTGCTTTTAGTAAGATTGCCATTTTTACTGTGTTAATTCTGACTAACCAAGAGCATGAGAGATCTTTTTACTTTCTGGTGTCTTCTTCAATTTTTAATGCACAAAACTGAGAAGACTCTCATCAGATACAAGCCCCTATTTTAGACTTACCTATCTCCAAATATGTAAGTCAAATAAAATTTCATTATTTATAAAGAATCAAGCCTATCTCCAGCATAAAACATAAAATGGACAAAGACAGAATAATTACTTCATTTATGCATTTCTATTCTTCATTTACCATTTTCTGCTACACTCAACAGAATACTTAACACTTGCCCATCAGTATTCTTTACAAAATTAGAGCATATATTTTTGTCAACCACTATTATGTCCACTCTGATTTTCATAGTGACAAGCATGAAATAAATGTTTGTTATATTTTTTGAATATAAAATTTTATTAGACTATTATGGAAAATGTTACATTTTACTTATCTTTTATCACCTCTCAAACGTTAACACCCATATCATCTGTTATACTATATATTTTTATGTACATGTATATATAAATGTAGCCTGCTGTGTTCATAGAATTATAAATATAGATTTTTTTTTCCTAAAACTCATTGCATAAACAAATCTGAAACAATGGCAATATCAATGTCCTTGTTAACAAGATAAGGGGGAAATGTTCAGAGGCCCACCCTGAGTAAAAGAATATAGGTAACTAAGGAATAATGGGACAATAAGAATTAGCCTTTCCCAGGGACGAACCCCCTTATCGATTGTTGAATGCAGTGTTGTTAGCCCTGAAATTATATATGTACCATCAACAAAACAAATTCAGCAGGTTTTATTCATATATTTGTATAGACGCACACCCGCAGCAAGACTACCGCCACCACCAAAAACAATAATAATAAAGAAGAAGAATGCTATCAACTTGATAGTATAAAGAGGAATGCTAATAGGAGTTATTGGAAGGTGGCTACCTGGGAGAGAAAGGGAGGAAAGTGATACAATCCTACTCCACTTAACCCCCCCCACACACACACACAAAATGCGGGCAACTATGGCTCATTGCCTTCCTATAGCACTCTGTGACTCAAAAGCTTTCGTTTTTTTATCCCTTTGGCATATTGTATTCATTTCTACTAAGGTCTTCAACTTTAATGTCAAGATTTATTTTTCTAGTCATCCATTGGTAACCTGATAGTACCAAGTAGTACTCTAAGGCAAAACGGCTTGGACAGAGAGCACACAAACATAAGTGTATATGTCAGGTGACAAAGATTTACTTCAAGCCTCAGTTTTTCCTATTGAATAGCTAAAACAATAAATGATACATTGCTTGCATGTAAGAAAAAAGAGAATTTTTAGTATGTGTAATACAAGAAACTGTTTATAAAGCATGACTTCTATTGAAAAGATTGTATATAAAAATGATTTCTCCAATTAATGCTTCTTGCTTATTACATCAATGTTTGGAAAGAATGTTCAGGGCTATAGCAAAAAATATAATCATTTGTGAAAAAGGACAGAAATATGCAAATTTTATTGCCTTAAAAGGCAAATATAATGATTTTTAGAGTGTATGCTTAATCCAAGACCATGTTCTAATTTGATACGTCCTTGTAACATTTATTGAATTAGGAGATCCACTAAGAGTAAACTTGAGATTTTTGCCTTGGCTGTAACTGCCCAGCTCTGAATTCTAGCCTCACACATTCCCATTCATATTGGAGAAGGTCACTTCCTTAATATATCTTCAGATTTCCAAATCATCCCTCCATAAATAGCTACTTGAAATGCTTGGCATTAGATTAAAACCTCAGTCTTAACATTAAATTCAATGCTCTTCTCTCCTTCTAAATAGGAGCAGATCCATTTCTTCAGAGTCTTGGAGTAGAGCAGTCTCACAATATGCTTTTCAGAAAAGTCAGTTTGCTTCTTATTTCCTTCCAGTGTTGGCCTCAGATAGTACAGTAGACATGTAAAATATAGTATCATTACAGACCCTCCTTATCAACCTTTGCCTTGATGTATCACAGCTACAGGGAAAGTTAGAAAAATTAATGAAACATTTGAAATGTTTTAACATATTTTATAATGAAATTACTGATGCATCTCTAGTGGGTAAAATATTTATTTAATTAGTAGTTATCTATAGAAAACTGAAAATTATATTTTCAAGTTGTGCAATTTTAATTGTCTTTTCCAGTTTGCTGAAAAAAATAATTTCTTAATATGAATTTTCAGCATGAACAAGTGACAAATGATCCCATGATACTAGGAAGAAACAAATAACCAAGTAATTTTTCTTTCTTTTCTGTTAATACTAGAGTGCAAACATTGTTGGAAACAAAGCAAATCATCTCATTAATTTGACTATAAGCATCATTACTCCTCCATTCCACCCAAATTTTAAAAATGTTAATGATTCAAATAATAATATTAATAAAGTCACCGAAAGCATAGATGAACTAGGTTAACATAGAAAATATTTAGGTGAGGAAATAAATCATTTAGTTTTATTTTTATATACAACTCAGACAAACACACTTTTTTTTTGCACAGGCAGTACTTGCTTTTAATCTGAATGGTTTCTAACTTAAATCTGAAATTTTTATGAAAATGTGAAACAGTATTTTGCCCATGTTATGTCATAAGGATGCCTTTTTCCTTTGGTTTCAAAGGTAAAGTACTGACCATGCATATGCTTTGTCTGGAATCTCCAAGACTACTGCAAGAAAGCTTTCTGGTGTTCCATGAAGGGTTATAGAACACAGCAATAGCTGATGGAGCTGCAAAGACCAGCTTTGCTAGTATATCAAAGACACAAGCATACAGATCAGAATCTGGTGGTTTCTCATGAAGAAAATGCCTTAGAGTGAAAACAAAAGTGTGGGCAACATAAAATCCTTGAATGAATCATAGCAATGGGCATTGAACACATAGAAGATGATTTTCTTTTTGCTGTAGATAAATATCAAGATAAAAATTTCATAATATTCTTTATCTGAAAACAAAGAAATTTTGAGAACATTCTCAAAAGGAAAGTGCTTTTTCTATTAAGATAGTATGTTTTTTGTTTTTATTAGCATTGAATCCACTTACATTTGTCATGTATGGTCTAATAAGGAAGGAGTTAGGGTACGATTTTTTTTCACAAGTAAACTTCTCATTGCTTGAACTTTTAATAAAATATTGTTATTTCGACTGGAATAACCTTTGCCTTACTTTTGTTGATAAAAATTCTCCGTCTAAAGCTGGCTTTAGAAACCCATTAGAAATAAATCCTGCCCCATTAATGATGCTCATCTGAGTAATTAGTGGGCATTGTCAAGTCTTTGTGTCAGAACATTGCAGAGACTTTCTTGGAACAGAAGCAAACATTAATCTGGAATAATTTAATCTATTTATACTTAATTTACATTCCTTAATATTTTTTGCACCACTTGGGTTTGAACTAAAGGTTAGTGTCTGCGTCTATTGCACTCTTAAAAGTATAATCAAGTGTATGTAAGAGAATATTAGGAAAAAATAAAAAAAAGTAATTAGCAAGTTGATATATTAGCACGGCTCCTGTAAAGTAATTACGGCAATTAGCTGATGAAGACACACTGAGAGTTCTAAAAATGCAATTGTATTTCACACATTTTCACTTAACTGTTTCTTCTTTTATTTCTTCTCTGTTTCCTCCCATTTCTCTCCCTCCTCCTGCCCAGGCTTTTCTTCTTCTTTGACCCCTTTTATTCTTCCATAGTGGCAGCAATAACTGTTTGCAAACTATGGAAGTATAACATAACATTCTTCTCTCCAAGTATATAAATATATGTACAATATTTATTGGTAAAATATTCTGTGTTGGATAGCATCCATTTTAAACTATATTTCTTTGAATTAGATTGTAATATAATTACACAGGTCTCCACCTTTCCTCCCTTAGCAATACCCATATACCCATATTCTCTCTTTTAACCTCTTATTGCCTTCTCTCAAAAATAGTTGTTGCATGTATATATGGATATTTTACATGTCTAAATACATAGATGCAACCAGTTCAGTCCTTATATCAACACTCGCGTGTATGTTTTCAGGGTTGACCACGTGGTATTGCACAATGAGTTGGTATGCTCTTTCTTTGAGAAGATTACTTCTCTAGCTTTCAACATTCCTTAGTAGACTTTATTGACTGTATAGGGGTGCAGGTATTTGGGTTTTTCAGGTCTAATTATATCTATTGTTGTTATCCTCTTATTATACTAAAGTCAACTTTCTGACATTGTCTTTTTTGTGTGTTTAATTTTTGCCAGTGTAGTGATTTAAGTTAGAAATGTCCCCATAACCATGATGTTTTGAAGATTTTGTTTCCAATGTGTGGTACTTATTAGGGAATATAATCTTGTCGGAGGTAGTATGCCATGGGAGTAGGCTTTGAAATAATATAGCCTTTCCCTGTTTCCAGCTCACTATCTGTGTTTAAAATGCTTATAGTAAAAGACACAAGTCATTCTTAGTTTCCTGTTCTGATGGACTGCTGTGATGCCTCATCATCATAATAAATTTATTCTTTCATAACAAAAAATTAAAATAAACTCTTCCATTGGTATATTTGGGTCAAAGCCTTTCATAATATCAACAGAATGTAAATAATATAAAGCCCAATTAAATTTGGTATTTCACTCTGAGAATTATCATTAGCAAGGATTTGTCTGTCTTCATAACTTTAAAACTATTTCTTCATGGTGCAGTATTTTTACAGAAATTTTCCATATTATATATAACCACTTCTGTAGTAGCTATTGGTTTACATTTTTCACACAAAAGTAAAATACGATTTTAGCAATAAGTATTTTAAAGTTTTTGCATTATTTTGATTTCTATTTTTTCCAGTTTGGGGATAAAATTTAAAATACATATATATTGTATCAAAATGAATGAATTAATGGATTGAATGAGTACATATTTCCTAGATGATTGATTTTAGAAAATCATTTATAAAAAATAAAAGAATTAATTAATTCCCTGCTTCAAATTTTCAAAACAAATAATGGTTAGATTTTTTTGCTGCTATACTGTACAAATTTACTGATTTGTTAAAAAAAAAAACAGGATAGCCAAAACAATCCTGTACAATAAAGGAACTTCCAGAGTCTTAATGTCAACATCCCTGACATCAAGATTTAGTATAGGGCTACCATATTGATAAAAGCTTTTCAGTGGCACAAAACCAAACAGGTGGACCAGTGGAATCAATTTGAGGACCCCAATATTAATCCACACACAAATGAACACCTGATTTTTGAGAATGAAATTAAAATTATACAATGGAAAAAAGAAAGTATCTTCAACAAATAGTGCTGGAATAACTGGATGTCAACATATAGAAAACTGCAATTAGCTTCATATCTATCACCATACACAAAACTCAAGTCCAAATCGATCAAAGCCCTCAACATAAATCCAGCCACACTGAACCTCACAGAAGAAAAATTGGAAAGTAGCCTTGAACTCATGGGCAAAGGAGACCACTTCCTAAATTTAAAACCAGTAGCTCAGACACTGAGAGTAACAACAAATCCATGGGACCTCCTGAAACTGAGAAGCTTCTGTAAGGCAAAGGACACAGTAAAGAAGACAAAATGGCACCCAAGTGAATGGGAAAAGATCTCACATCAGAGAGAGAACTGATCCCCAAAGTATATAAATAACTCCAGAAACTAGACATTATATATAAATAACTCAAGAAACTAGACATCATAATACCAAATAATCCAATTTAAAAATTGGATAGAGATAAACAGAAAATTCTCAACATAAGAATCTCAAATGGCCAAAAGGCACTTAAAGAATTGCTCAACATCCTTAGCCACCAAGGAAATGCAAATCAAAATGATTCTGGGATACCATCTTACACCAGTAAGAGTTGCTACGATCAAAACCATTTCATTAGTATATAAAAAATACATCCTACTTCTTTTGTTTCCATTAATTAATGTGTTTGCTCCAGCAGTAGAAGATCACCTATTAGTACAATAATTATTTTTAGATTTCCTAATTTTTTAACCATATGGTGGTGTGAAACAGAATATATACTGCCTTCATCAAAGTACACATTTGCTGATTCCTAAGAGAACAAAAATATTCTGAACCCCAGAGAAACACACATCATTCTCTGCTGTATGGCATCTACTTTCACGGATCTTAATGAGAAAATGCTTTTATTATTGCAGTCAAATTAGTTTTCCCTTGTGATTATTTGTGTTATATATTATGGTTAAATTATTTTCTAAAGCAGGTACTATGTACGTGCTCCTAAGTGTCTTCATTAAGGTTCTTCTATGCCCCCTTTCAACTTTAGAAATTACTGCTCTACTAATTAATGTTTATGTTGTTAATGGGAGGTCAGTGTTGTAGAAGGAGGCTTTTCATTGGGCATTTACAGGCTAGTCTCAGACCCAAAGAACACATTCATGAAAACTGCTACATAATCAAAAGAAACCTTAAGGAAAAAGGTAAATCCCCGAGCAACTTTTGATTTTGCTTATGTTCTTATTTTCCTGGATGTAAGACATTGCAATTAACCTGAACCAGACCAATAAAAAAAAGTCTAGAAATGGATGGGTAGCTCAGGATTAGAGGGGAGGAGGATGAGCAATCCCTGGATTCCATGTCCAGCACCACAAATAAACACAAGGAGATTTCCTCTGCTGTAACTCTTAAGAGAAAAATAGCATGAAGTAAGCAAGCTTTTCAGTGTGTTTTCCGGTGGTCTCCTCAGAGGGTCTATAGCTCTATTTTTGGCTAGCAGAAGCCTTCCTTTTATTCTGTGGAATGAAGACTAACTCCAATCATGAGTCACAAATAATGTCCAATCATACCATTAACACAATTCACAGTCCTATTTTTGACAGTGAATAATATGAATAGGAATGACTGCATCTTCTTGCCTGCTTTTCCTTCTATGAATGGGAATGATGTGAAATATCCTTCATATGTTAAGTAAAAAAGAGTGTACCAGTGATTGAATCAGCAAAAAATGTTAAGACACTAAATTAATAATTCTCAAAACAATGTCCATTTGGAACATGAGATGTGTCCACCTCTGAAACAGTGACTTCATTGTTAGGAGGGGGAAAACAATGGATTCTGAATGGATCCACACTAATTCCACAGAGTCAGGGTGAATAATGCCTGATTCGACAAGCCAGGCTATCACCCAGGTCTGAGGAGGTAGTAGGCCAAGGCAGTGAGATTATTTCTGATGCGTACTGAATTGACACAGTTGCAAATGCTTTCTGATTGCCTAGGCTTATATTCATAGACAAATGTAGGTCATACTTTTACTCAGAAAATGCCAATCAAACCATGAAATCCTGTGAATGGCAAAGCTGACAGGTACCCAACTTTCAAAAAATGAGTGACTGATGCAGGCCCAGTCTTAAACAAGTCACTTGCACCAACCAGCTCTAAGTCTCAGGGAACACAGCAGAAGGAAACGAAAATATATAAAGTTCAGAAGACAGTAGAAGGGGCTCAGAACCATCATTTCCTAGACATGGCACTATTGTAATCATTAACTTACAGTAACTGCAGTCCCCTGTACTGGTCACACACAAGACAGGCCCCATCTGCCACCAGTCAAGGAAGTGGGTGGGCTGATGGGGATTCCTAGGCTTTTTCTCAGAACTACTCTCATTAATCATTCCATTTCAGAAGAGGAAGAATCATTGTCTGTGATTGTATACTCTCATCTGTATCACCTGACTCCATTGGATAGTGACCTAGATGGCACTATTTAATCTGAGTGTGTCACAAAACAAAATGAATAAACATGAACAAGAAAGAACAGTTAAGGGGTGGTGGAAAATGTACTGGGGTTCCAGGGTTATGGGAAGTAAAAATAGTCATTATGCATATTGTACAAGTGCAAAATTATAAAATAACAATTACAAAACATTTTGATATTGAAATCATAATGAAGACTCAGTTGCTCTTTGTAGCTGGTAAGTTTGTCAGACCAAGATTAGAAAACAAGACAATGTCAGAATAGGAGACGAAGTGAAGAGCAAAAATCAATGGGATGAAAGACATGCACTGGAGGATTACTTTCTGATTGGCTTAGGCCAGGTTAGACCACGTTTTTAATAAAAGTCAGAGGATGGAACTGATATTAAGATAACAGGTAGCCAGATGACACTGTCTCCAAAAAGGAAATTTTTGAAATTACCAATGGATAGCACCAGTAAGTCTGTTGTCACCCCTTAAGAGGGGGTTTAGCATTGCATCTGCACTCAGTCCAAAAAAGTGCTCAATTTGAATGTCTGTACTGATGATACTGGGTTCGTCCGTGGGTTTATAGATAATGCTCCTTGCCCTATGTACCATATTTTTCTTCCTCAGTATGAGCATTCCTGTTACTAGATATTATCTGCTGTCACAGGGGAGTCAAACAGACACAGAAGACTATTGATCTTAATGAAACGAGGGATAATGAAAATCCTGTGATGTGACAGGCAGGTGTTTGTGTGGGAATACTGAATGCAGGTGGCCACATGAGGTGATGGGTGTTTTAAGATTCACAAGCCTTTTGTGTTAGCATGGAGGACACACAGGAACTAAAGACAAACGGATGATTCAAATTCCTCCACCCAAATAACCCCATAATAACAGTGACCACTCTACCATGTGTGTGTGCGTGTGTGCAAACACACACACACGCACGCACACACGCGCATACACACACACACACACACACACACACACACGGTCAATAACCTATTCAGTTCTCACAGCTGCCTTGAAAGATGGGTTGGATCACTTAAGTTAATTATCAAAAAAGGGGAATGAGAGGTTGAATGAATTTCTGCGGGTCAAGCAGTAGCAAAAGCAGGGATCCAAAGTCATGCCTGCCTGTCCCTAAACCCTAGTGATTTTATTTAGAAGCCCTTTTCCCTTCCCACCAGGAAAAGCCAGTACAGAAAATACAATTTCTGAGAAGCAGAAAAAGGATTTATTCGTAGAGAACATTCCCCTGCCTGCCAAGTGATGCTTAAAATCCCCTTAACAGGGTGTTAAATTCTTTGCTTCCACAGTCTGAGATAAGGTTTAAAATGCAAATAAACTTTAGAGAGATAACATTTGGATATAAATTCATAAGAAAATAAAATCTTTCTGTGAGCAGATTTGTTGAGGGAATAAAGATTATGCACCACATGGCACATAAAAGAAAGGGTAAACTGGGGCAAGAGAAGGGGCTGTGCAGGGCTGTGCAGGGCTGTGCAGGGCTGTGCAGGGCTGAGAAGAACTTCTCCTACGTGGCCATTACTCTGAAGTGAAGCCCTACCCTGTTTGAATCCAGCAAGCCATTATGGTGTTTGCAAAAAGCCTGACTGGATAAAGAAGACTCTGGTGGTTCCAGATCAACTTCATAGTTTGTAAGTCTGAAGCGAGGAGACAATCATACACAGAGGAGTCTGAATATACTCAGCTGCTCATTTTTGATATCCTGAAAACATCTACATAACCATCCAGTTTTCCCCCTCCATGCTTCACCTTTTAAAAGCTCCTCATGCATCTGCACTCTGAGAGCCATTTCCACTGCCAATAGTGTCTCCAGGAAAAGAGGCAAGTTAGCAGAAGGGCATTTTTCGGCTCCTATAACATAAGAAAGTGTACACAGCTGCCACTGATATGCTCCAAGTGGAACATCTGGAAAAAAGGAGTCTCCCTGTTGATTAAATCATAACCACTTAGCAGCAAATGAACTAATTTTCTTTTGCCTTTACCCTTCTCTCCTTAAATACCCAGGTCATACCTTTAAAAAATAAGTATTTAAATTCTATGCACATTACTTTCTACATTTGAAGGTAATATGGAATTTGTAACACTTACTTAGAAATTTCCATGTGTGTGATAATAAAACTATAATATGTTTGATGAATCCTTATTGTATTTCCTGTTAATATTCTGTAATATTCCTGTTAATATTCTGTAATTAGGTTAAAGAATTGGACTTTTAAAAGATTTAGATATTTATACTTGTTATATATGGTTACTATTTCTGAGGTTATTAGTTAGCAAGGGGTACTATTTATAGTAATTAAACTTGAAATGATTTAAGATGAAGTTAGTAAAGAAGAAATCTGTGGGGTGTTTATTTACTTTCCAAAGGATTCTATCTTCCTTCCAGAACAGAAAGAAAAAGTATCATTCCACTATGAAAGAAAAGAGATTTGACAAATAAAAGCTGTGAATAAATCCATAAATAACAATAGACAATATATCACATAAAAATACACATACACACATACACAAATACACACATAGACACACATATATCAATGCATACACATGCACAAACACTGTACATATGTGTACATATGCATGCGTTGCACACACATGTAGACACACATATGCCCATACACACATATTCATACACAAAACATGCACAGTACACACATGCATACAAACATGCATATGTATACCTATGCATATCCATCCACAAAGACAGACACTTTACACTCACAGTAATTACACTTAAATACACACTATACATTCACAGTACACACACACTGTGAACACACAAACATACTGAACACACACACAATATATGAAAGTAAAGGAGGTACAGTTGGGAAGATGAGACATTTCAGTGGAAGTGGACTAAGAGAGAGTCATGGGTGTGAATATGATCAAATTAATGATAAGCATGTGAAAATGGCATTCAGAAATATGTTACTATGACTAGTTAGTATTGTTAACAACTTAAGAACCTAGTGCATTTTAAGATATTATATTAATCAATAAAATTTTTTCTGTGTACTCTTAAAAATTTTTCATTTTATATTATTTCCTGAAATGTTCCTGGCATCATATAACAGAAAAATGATATTGGTGAGATGGTCAAAGCTGGAAGACAGTATTAAATTACTTTCTTATGCAGCAGAACACAGGAGTCATGACCCTGCTGTGAAGTGATTGAGAATACTCGATTTAAAAGCTTTCCTCACCACCATCTCAGTCGTTGTTATGCACTGGAAATTATTCTAGACAAAATTATCAAATAACCACTTTTCAAGGAAATATAAATGCTATCCACGTATTGAATATTGTAGAACAGTTTATGGCGTGTCATATTACATGTTGTCCTTGTCTTTGTCCTTTAATCATATGGCAAGATATGGGTCTATGAACAATGTCTTTTTATTGTACCATCTTAGAGAAGTAAAATGAAACCCTGCATGATTATGTAATTCATCCAAGATAGCCAAAGCAATAATAGTTAAACATTGTCTCTCTGATGATTCCCCCTCTTCATGTTATATACTATTATCACC
The DNA here is from genome assembly GCA_001685075.1 of Bramus lutescens. Classification (NCBI taxonomy): domain Eukaryota; kingdom Metazoa; phylum Chordata; class Mammalia; order Rodentia; family Cricetidae; genus Bramus; species Bramus lutescens. Next base: position 53,536 of record LOEQ01007219.1, on the reverse strand, counting down.
AACAATGTAATCAAATTACCAGATCAAAGCAGTGTTTTTGGATCCGTGATCATTTTCAAGCATAGAGAAAGTTCTTGTGAAGACTTATTTACATAAGAACTCATTGAAGCATTCTTATCAATGATGGTGCTTTTATTAGGTAGAAAATGTTCTTGACATTTGCAAGAAATTCTAAATTAAAGTGACAGATTCCTTATATGCATACATACATACACACACATATATACATGTATACACGTATATATGAGTGTGTGTATAGCTTTTCACACATAAAAACCAGTACTAACTATGACTTATAATGTGATTTTACTTCTAACATCTATTTTTAAGGATAAAGCATCTAGGGTATAATATGGTACTAGTTATATTGCTGGCTCTATTTTAGACAAAAAGAAAAAAAAGGAAAAAAGGAAATAAGCAATGTACTTAAATCTAAGTCCATTATATTTAAAAGTAATAAAAATGTAAGTAAATGAGAAAAATGGTAAATACATTTTGATTTGTTTATAGAAGATAACTGCATAAAACCTTCAAAATATGTATGCATAATTATAACAAAGGTAAGCATTATAATTACTTTGTTTCTTAGAAGGTTTATATACATTATATATGTTTCTGCCACAGATAGAAGGACCTACTTTTGTCAGCAAAACATTTAATATAAACATTCCTAATCTATTACACATATTTTAATTTCATACTTTTGTTGCACTAAAGTTTGATGTTTTTACTTCCATTGTATTAAGGTTTGTATTTCATTATAAATTTCACACTAAAAAGTTGTCTTTAAAAGCTTGACTTTATCTAGGTTTACACATTCCAGTATAATGCAGATAAAAATTGCTTAGCAGAATTTTAAAATATATAACCTTTCTATGCAGCATTTACATACCGAGGAAAGATGGTTTTGCCTTACACATTTTTATGTGTATTTCATACTCGCTTCAACTGCCTTCCTCATTAATTAGTGTTATCGTTCTTATGTCACAACTCCAATATTGTGTGAATGACTGTGTAGTGTGTATCTGCGGAGGGGTGATGTTTCACTTTTTACCATGGCAGGATAATACGACAATAAAACACATGGTGCAAGTACCTTGTTAATGATTTCTTCCTTGTATTCCAAAGATTCAGACACAGTAAAAACTATCCAATGGCTCACATTTTAGAAACACTTCTCTACAAATTTGGTCTGTATAAAAGAGAGTACCAATGCACTGCATCAATTCTTGAAGCTATTGTCCAGGTTTTCCCATGAGTAAAACAAAGGACACATTACCTCCATCTTTTAAATAACTAATCAAGATTAGTAGGGCTCATTGTCCCAGAAGAAACTTCATATTTTCTATCCTCCAAACCACTATGACTCATGAATCCAAATTATAGCTGAATGTGGTATTGAGTGTTTATAATTCCAGTACTTGGGAGCATAAAGCAGTAGAATCAGAAATTTCAGGCTGGCTTTGGATACTATATGAGTTCCTGAAATGGATGAAACCAAAGTTAAAGATTTGTACAGAGAAATGGATGGGACTTGGAGGCTTTTATTCTGGGTCAAGCTGCTATCAGCACGAAGATGATTGCTGAGACGGCATGCCATTTCACACAGCTGTTCTCTAAAAGTGCTAACAGCACAGGGGATTAGGAACTCATAGGCCTGAATAGGAAAGTGTATGAGGAACATTGCTACTTAAAAAAATGATAATGGATGACAGCCACATCAAAAGCAAACAGAGTAAATGCAAGTGTGAATTGATCTGCTTCTTTTCATATTCTTTTGGAACTACAAGTAATCATTAATAATAATGTTATTGTTACCAAATAACATCCGTGAAGGATGAAAATCAGAGCCCAGGCAATTTTTGTATGGTAAGTTTGCTAATAAAAATGCCAAAGCAGAGAAATGAAGTTCTAAACAATATTTAGGCAAAATGCTATTCTAAAACAAACAATAATATTAAAAATATTTTCTTCATATCTAACCTCTGTGGGTCAGTTGATTGAAGCATGATCATCCTTTACTTAACAGCTAATATTCATGCCAGGTGCATTTTTCTGGATCTGGATTACCTCACTCAGGATGGTTATTACCTAGTTCCATTATATACCTGCAAATTTCATAGTGTCCTTATTTTTAACAGCCAAATAATGCTCCACTGTGTAAATGTACATTTGCTTTATTCATTTTTCAATTGAGGAATGTCTAGGTTGTTTCCATTTTCTGGCTATTATGAAAGACTGCTATGTGCATAGTTGAGAAAGTGTCCTTGTATAAGGATTGGGTGTCTTTTGGGTGTATGCCCAGGAATGGTATAGCTGGGTATTGAGTTAGATTAATCCTCAATTTTCTGGGGAAGCACCATATTGATTTCCAAAGCGACTGTGAAAGTTCACACTCCCACCAACAACTTAGGAGTGTTCCCTTTGCTCTGCATCCTCACCAGTACGAGCTGCCAGTTATGTTTTTAATCTTAGTCATTCTGACAGGCATAAGATGCATTCTCAAAGTCATTCTGATTTGTATTTACATGGGTAAAGGTGTTGGACATTTCTTTAAGTGTTCCACTTGAGATTTATCTGCTGAGAATTATCTGTTTAGATCTCTACATCATAGGCTAATTGGGTTGCTTGGTTGAAATAAGAAGTAAGAGAAGCATTTTCCAACAGTACATGATTGAGGTTGTATCTTCCTCAATTAACTGAAAATAGGAGAAAAGTAGAAGAGATAGGTAAGCCACAGGAAGGAAATAGTAATTTTAAATGTACTAAAATAATAGGTGTTTCTCACTAACAATAGCAGAAAGGAGCCAATGAAAATGCATGATTAAATATGACCTTTGCATTTGTCTCTTACACATATTCTCTCGCTCGCTCGCTCGCTCTCTTTCACACACACACATGCATACACAGACACACAGTTTAAAAGGAGTTCAGTGAACAAGATACAAGATACACTTTGCTGATGACTTTTAAGAAAGGCTAGTCTAAAAATGTAAAGTTAAAAGAAAGGAAGGGGTGACATCATTATAGAATAAAAATAAAGTTTAAAATATTTTCGTTTTACACATGCGTAAGATTTACATGTTCTTCAGAGTGAATTCAGGCAGTGTCAGAAGGCACAATAAGGGGTACCAAGGAGGGAAGATGGGGGAACAATATTTTTATTAAAAAACAACAACAACGGGATTCTACGACACAGACAAGAAGCATCTTTAGTAAGCAGAAGATATAACAGAGGCAAACATGGACTGGATAGCAATAGGGTTTTTGGCTAAGGATGATCATGTCAAAGATGTTCACCTAATACTTTGAGTTTCTGAGTGAAAACTGAAACCAGGTTTATCTAGAGAGAAGAACTAAAGGATACACAGAAATAAATCAGATCTGCTGTGTAAAAAATATCATGAAGTTCTAGAACAACTACACAATGAAAGAGGAAATATGATTGCCATGGCGCCAAGAAGATTAGCAAGGGATTTCCTCATTCGTGGAGTTCTGCACTAATGGTTAAACAAAGAAATAATGAGATCAGCTCGGTCGTCTTAATGGGCAAATCTGAGATGTGTAGTGTAGCTTCTAGACAAAGGGAAATTTACAAGAACAACAATTCAAAAACATAATAAAATTTTTTGTCAAAGGAATTCAAGTGGGCTTATTTAAAAATGGTTGCTTAAAATCATGGTATTAGAGACCAATTCTGTATCAGAACACTTTTCAGTATGTGATTAGAAAGTGAGTTGTACAGATTGAAGACTGATAAAGACTCTAATCTTATTTTTTGTGAACATGCTTTTGTTTATTATGTTTCTAACTTCAAGACATTATTTCTAGAAGGAAACTGCATAACCCAAAGACAATCTAAGAATTAGAAAAGACCCTGTTAGAATACAGGTTTCTCATAGGGTTGGATAATGTACTTGGATTTTAATATTAAAGAATAATCATTTTTATAAATAATATAATAATATATTGGAAATATTAGGTTGTTGGTTGTTACTGCCTCAGTATTGTCCCTTGGTACTTTAAGTAGAAATATTTTATGGTTTCTGTCATCATAATTTGTAAATTGTGTTTAAATGAAGCAAGGTGACTATCATCTCAAAAACACCAGTGGAAATAACAGAATATAAAATAGCAAGAGTGATAGAATATTGTCAATAACAAGAACTTGATTACTTTTTCTGATCCAAAATGAACTTCCTCACCTGATAGAATTTCCGGAGGACTGGTTCGATGGAAGTAGAAACATAGGAATCTCAGTCATCTATTTTAAACACTTTTCAAATTTTATCCTGCTTTATTTTAGGCTTCTAAATTTAAATTGTGGAAAAAATGCTTAACAACTTAATGTCTACAGCCAACCCTATATAGATTAGAACAAAAAGTGCTTAAGGATATTCATTTGTTGAGTGAAACTTTTAAGTTAGTAGGTGTGAAGCAGCATAGAGTGATAGTAAATTGTATATATTTGTATGAGAACTTTAGTCATGCAAAATATGGTATTCTATCAGTGGAACTCATAGAATTTATAGATCAATAAATTATCTCTGAATTCTCCAGATATATGGCTTTGTACAAAGTTGAAAAGCATTCAGTTGTGTATTTTTGTGCTTGATAGTAAATGCTATGAATACTTCACAAGGTAAACTTAATCTTCATTTTTTTCTATATCAACTATGGAGGGAAACATCCACGATGAATTTGTTCATAATATTTACATCTCTGAATCATGCATTTATTTTGCAAAGAAAGGTTATCGGTTGTCAACACAATAAAAGACTCTTACGCTTAAGAGTGCCTTCAAACTGGAGAAACTTATAATGTACTTAGAGTGTTTTGTTTATATGTTTATGTGTGTGTATATGCGTGTATATGTGGCGATGCATGAGTATTGCAGTGCAAACCTTCAGAAATCAGTTTTTGCCTTTTACCATATAGTTTGTGTGAGCTGATTTTTATGTCAGATTTGACAGCAAATGCCTTAAATTGCTGAGTTTTATCATGGGCCCTGTAGTAAAATTGTCACCATTACCCAAGCTTCTAAGAGAATGACAATTCCATTGACAAAGAGAACTATAGAAACATGTGATCTTCAGTCCTACTGCTCATGAGAACAGCCAGAGAAAGTATTTTGTTGGGTTTTCTTTTTGCTAGTTTTCTAACTCTACCCATACCTATCAATAGAACTCTTTTGTTACCCCTCCCTTGTTTTTTTTTAAATATATTTCTCTCACATATTATATCCTAGTTACATGTTTTTTCAACCCCTCCTCACATCCCCCTCTATGCAGATGCACTCTTTTTGTATCTTTCATTAAAAAAGCAGGTTTATAAGTGATAATAAAATACAGTAATATAATAAAATATAAAATATAAGGTAAAGATAAAATATAACACTTTGGAGTTAGACAAGACAAGCAGAAGGAAAAGAGCCCAAGAGAAATCATGACAGAGACTCACTTGTTCACACACTCAGGATTTAAAAAAAGCCACAAAACAAAAGAAAAACCCCACTAAAATGGAAGTCATAATAAATGCACAGAAGACCTTGTGAAGACTTGTGTGCCAGTCCTGTAGATGCTGTTTCAATCATGACACTGAAAGCTTCATTTGATGATAAAAGAAGGTCAGTTGGAGTTCTACTTCCCCAGATATTTGGAAATTTAATTTTTATGAATCTATTTATATTGACTTCTTACATGTATATATTTTAGAAAGCTTCTACTATATTTAGTTTGCTACTAGTCTTCAAATGGCCCTTTATTGAACCTCTCTTTCCATGATTCCCTCCAGTTGGGGGATATTTTAGGATAATTTATGACCTCAAATATTCTTGTACATGGAAATAATTCTTTTAAATGAACAATTAAGTTAAAATAAGGTTATTATATGAATTGCTTGTGTGATTACAATATAGTAATATTCAGATGCACCACACAGGGAGAAGCAACTATACAGTTTTCACATAAAAGTGGCCTCTCAAATAATCTCATCGTTTACCTCTGTAACTGATTGCAGGTTTTTATGACAGTATCTTTGATGCATTATCCATATGGCCCTTGAGAATCAACACCAAAGTCAACAGAATACACAAGTAGAGTCTTTACAGATCTCTCTGTAAGATGCTCCTTCTCCCATGCTAGTGACAGCATGAACTTCACATTCTTACTACGGGAATAATTATACAAGGGCCCAGAGAGCAGAATCGCCATGCCTAAATGGTCTTTGTGTGTTCTGAAACTATAAATTTCTGTGCTATGTTTATTCCCCCATTTCAGCAAAAAGAAAATATGTTTTGAAAAACAAGCTTAACATTCCCTATAGTAAAAAGGTGAGTAGAAGAAAGAATTTAAATTACCTGCTAATGAGTAAAACTCCTTGGTGTATAACACTAAACTTTAAGTTACTAATTCAAAGATGTTTTTCTTTAATGTATAATCTCAGAATGCATTTTAATTTACTGCTTAGGGCATTAAGAAACCTGAAAAGCATAGCTTGAAAGCATTCTAAGTATAAAATTAAAAGACTGGATATTCAACTACTTGGTATGCTGCTTTCAAATACTTCCAAACAATAATAAGCACTTCAAGTAAGCAACAGTTCTACAAATTCAAAGAACATCTCTTTCAGTAAGAGTAACTGTAAATAAAACATAATTTGGTTATCTGAAGATGATGCAGAGAAAGCAAGATCACCAACCACTTGTCTGCAAAATACCTGTAAATCTCAGCAAACCTTTACAAGACTATATTTCTGATAAAAAGCGACTCAGAAGTGAACACCATAGTTTATATTGGTAATGCCTTAAAGTATAAAACATTGCATTTCCTGTATGTAATTTTTATTCTTTTTTATTGTAAGTGTAGGTGGTTCTCTATAAACTATGAAACAGTAGGAACCTTGATTATTTCTTCATAGTATGATAGGGGATATCTTAAAGAAAACAAAAACAAAAGATAGCAGAGGTTCTCCTTCAAGATCCATGACTTTATTACCCCAGGAGAGCTTATTATATTTCTTTTTTAATTAATTAATTAATTAATATTTCAAAACAATCTTTTTCATTTCACTTATCAATTCCAGTTCCTATTCCCTTTCCTCCTACCCCCATTCAATCCTCAGAAAGGGTAAGGTTTCCCATAGGGAGTCAACAAAGTCTGGCACATCACTTTGGGGCAGAACCAAGGTCCTACTCTATCTAGGCAAAAAAGTATCCCCTCATAGATTATAGACTCCAAAAAGCTATTTAAGCACTAGGGATAAATACTGGTCCCACTGCCAGTGGCCCCACAGACTGCACAAGCCATGAAAATGTCATCCTCATTCAGAGGGCCTAGTTTGGTCCTATACAGTTTCTCCCACTGTCAGTTTGGTGTCTTTGAGCTCCCACTAGCTCACGTCAGCTATTTCTGTGGGTATCTCCATCATGGTTTTGACCCTTTGCTCATATTATCACTCCTCCCTCACTTTGACTGGACTCTTGGAGCTTGGCCCAGTTCTTTTTTTTTTAGGGTTTCTCTGTTACTTTGGAAGCTGTCCTGGAGCTAGGTCTTATAAACCAGGCTGGCCTCGATCTCACAGATATCTGCCTTCCTCTGCCTCCTGAGTACCGGAATTAAAGGCATGCATCACCACTGCCCAGCTACGCCCAGTTCTTAACTGTGGATATCTGCATCTGCTTCCACCACTTGCTGAATGAAGATTCTATGACTTTTCTACATTTCTAGTACTAGGAATGGTGATTTTCCCTCTTTTGAACAGGCCTTAAATCAAAGTAGCTGAGGGATACTGTCAAGATGTCATGCTAATTCTGCAACCTTAGGGTTAGGTGCCCTGTGTGTCATTGCTGTAGTTCATAGACATCATAACTAAGAAGGATTAGTGCTTGTTTCCTTCTTACCGAAGATTACATGACACCCTCTGGGCCCGTGGATGTGAATCCTCAGAGAGGAAGCGTTCATGTAAGTTTCAGGTCAGGAAACTCTTGGCCTTGTATTTGAAGTGCTAGTGTCTTCAGCAATAGGGAACTACTTTCTAATTTTGAGGGTCCCCGTATTTTAGACATTTTTTGGACAACCTTACATAATATCTCAAAGAAAGACACAAATATCTCAAAGAAAAGCACAATTAGTAAAAGTTCAGAGATTAATATTGAAATTCAGCCTGAAGACCCAAAAAGCACACCAGCCAGCCATTGACTCTTACTTCGACCTCAAACTTATTCTGAGATTTCTGGATGCAGGATCTCCATTTTAGGACTGAGGACAAGGTTAAGAGCAAGGGCTGTCTGCTTTGGGGGTCTTCAGGTTGAACCCCAATATTATTCTCTGAGCTTTTATTAATCATGCTACAAAGGGTTTATCAGGCCTGGTATCAGGGGTTTTGGTAGTTGTTCTTTGTTTATTAGATGGAAATTGTCAGCCCAGATAACAGAACTGCATTTTACACTATATGTGTATCTTATATACAGACTTACATCTATAAGAGTATTTTAAATAGAAAAAGAACAAAAGAAATGAAGAAATGGAGCTAAGTCCAATGAGGCCTCAATCCAACTCAAAAAAGCACTGCAGGCAATCCACTACCAGGTGGAGAACCTTGAAAACATGCATATAAATAGTATTATTTAGAGCAAATAGGTTACATTTAGGCATATATATGTATATAGATGAAAATGAGGCCATTCATTTGAAAGGGAGCAAATAGGGGTATATGGATGGTTTTTGAGGGAAGAAAAAAATGGATAATAAGGTAATTTTATCATTATCTGAAAAGTAATAGAAATAATAAGAAAGATGATAGAGAATTTGAAACTGTTCTGTGAATGTTTCTAAGGAATAATTCTTATAGTAGTCATCCTTATGGAGTGAATCATACTGTAATTATAAAGTGGTTAAATTTATGTATTATTTCCATAAAAACACTTGAGTCAGCTTAGAATAGAACTTGTGGAATTTTCATCATCCACACTGGAAGGACACCTGAGTCATGAAGTCATCATGATGACTATCCAGGCAACCATATTGTTCAGAATCCAAGGGTATATTGTTAAGAATTCATAGGTATATTCCCTAGCTTATCTGTTGGTCACCACCCTAATAATAGACATGAGTCCTCTGACTTTAAAATCTTTTCACCCAATCATCAATAACTTCCCATGAGCTTCAGTTACAATGCCTGTGTCACAACATATCAGTTGAGGTTGGGAACCCTAGCGTTTATATTATCTGCATTTCTTAATCACTTTTGGATCTCAGTGCTGGTCTCTATCTAGTATAAATGTTTCTTTGATGAGGGGTAAGAATAACATCTTTTAGCTTCCTACCCTGTAATCTACTCTGACAATGTGTTGTATTCTAAAGGCCCAAAAGGATCCAAAGAAGGTAGTTGGATACCTATAGAAATGAATGATCTAAAAGAAATTAAGCAAGCTGTTGTAACTTATGGCTTGCATTCTGCATTTGTTAAGGAGATGGTAAAGACATGGGCTTCTAACCTTAAAGCAACACCACATGACTGGCTTTAGTTAGTTATAGCAGTCCTGTATGATGGACCTCAACTGACGTTTAAATGTTATTTTAGAGAAGAGGCTAAAATTATAGAAAAATAGGGAAAAGCAAAAGGACTTGTGACTTCCCAAGATCAAATTCTTGTTGAGGGCACTTATTCTGACCCACAGGTTCAAGATTTTACAAAGAACAAATATTGTCAGTATGCCACAAAGCAGCTTTAAATGCTTGGGACAGGATTTAAGAACTAGAAAAACAAATTGAATCATATACCAGAGTTACACAGAGCAAGAAAGAATACTTTAGTGACTTTTTACAGAGATTAACTAAGGCTGTACAAATAGGAATAACAGACCCAGATGTTAGGAGAGTACTTATTGATTCTCTGGCTTTTGAAAATGCCAACTTACAAAGCAAAAAGATGCTTGGGCCTTTAAAGGTTAAATCAGCACCAATGGATGAATGGATCCTTCATACAATGAATATCGAGACATTTGAAAATGAGTCCTGGGTAGGAGAAACAATTTCCAAAGGAATGAGGAGACATCAAAATGCAAAATGGTTTAATTGTGGTAGAATAGAACATCTGAGAAGGGATTGTAGACAAGGAATTTCTAGGAATAATATCTCCTCTGAGAATAGCAAGAATAGGAGGACTCAGTCTTCAGCTGTATGTAGAAGGTGTGGCAAAGGCCAACATTGGACCAATGAATGCAGATCAACAAAGAGCTGTATAATATGGCACTTAAATAACTTAGGGTTCCGTTGAAGTGAGACACAATTACTCCTGGCAGCACCTATCTATTCCCAAGAGAATGTTTGGCACTAAAGACACTCCACTTGGGACTTCTTTTCTTCTCAGCAAAACTGGCCTTTGGGCAAGGAACTGCCCATGCATCAGCCACTGACAAAATGTACAATGTCTGAACAGAAAAAGCAGGATACAAGAAAAAAAGACTGCCAAATCTTGCCAAGACAGGGCAAGACAGTTTTGAAAAATTTCCTGTCTCTGAAAATTATCTGTCAGCTACTCTAGGCCTTAGCCAAAATTGGTTGCTTATACGTTGCAATGAGACTTTGGTTGATTGCCCAGTTAGCCAGTTGTCTCTGCCATTTATTGCACACTTTGGAAGGTGATTGATTGCACTTCCTGCTTACTTAAGTAATATTTTTATTGGATTAATGGGTATTTTGATGTATATATTTTGGCTATCAGTCCTCTGTCTAAAGAGGAAGGAGTTGATGAAGATTTTTACCAATTTAGTTTATTGATGTTATGTCTTAATGACTGTGTCCTTTGCCTTACAGAAGTTTCTCAGTTTCAGGAGGTTCCTTTTATTTATTGTTGCTCTCAGCGCCTGTACTATTAGTATTATATTTAGCAAGTGGTCTCCTTTGCCCTTGCATTCAAGGCTACTTCCCTCTTTCTCTTCTATGAGGTTCAGTGTGACTAGATTTAAATTGAGGTTTTTGATTCACTTGGACTTAAGTGCATAGTGATAGACATGACTCTAATTGAATTCTTCTACATGGTGATATTCATTTATGCCAGCAGCATTTGTTGAAAATGCTTTTATTTATTCTAGTGTATAATTTCATATTTTTACCCAAAATCTGGCATTCATAGATGTGTGGATTAATATCAAGGGCTTTGATTTGATTTCATTGGTCCACCTGTCTGCTTTTATGCTGATATTAAGATTTTTTCATTACTGTAGCTCTATAATAGAGCTTGATGACAGGAATGGTTCTGCCTCTGAAAGTTTTTATTTTATACAGGATTGTTTTGACTATCTTCGGTGATTTTGTTTTTCCATATGAAGTTAATTATTATCCTTTAGAAGTCTTTGAAGAATTGTGTTGATATTTTGATGGGGATTGCATTGAACCTATTGATTGCTTTTGGTAAAATTTCCTATTTTATTATGTTGATCCTATATATCTAAGAGAAATGGAGATCTTTCCATTTTCTTATATCGTCTTCAATTTCTTTTTCAAAGCTCTTGTCATAAAAGTCTTTCATGTCTTTGGTTAGATATTTTATATTGTTTGTGGGTATTTTAAGGGTAATGTTTCTATGATTTCTTTCTCGGGCCTTTTATCATTTGTATATAGGAGGGATATTATTTTTTGAGTGTATCTTGTATCCTTCCACATTACTGAAGGTGTTTAAATAGTTGTAGTGTAATAGTATTTGATTTTCCCATAAGTTCATGGCCTATTCGATTTGAAGCTCTTGGATACCCAGGCAGTGTCAGTAAGAGTTCCATCTCATGTATTGGGCCTTAGGTCCAATCAGATGATGGTTGCTTGCCATACAATCTTTGAACCTCTGTTGCATCAGTATATTGTACAGATAGATGACCAAGGTATTTTGAAGTGTTTGTAGCTAGGTTGTTGTTTGCATTTCTCTTTTGTTAGCACATAGATTACCTTCCAGTATCATGAACAACAGTCAGTAAAAGTGAACTCTCTAATTGGGCACCAATTCAACTTCTCTATTCAATGAGTATATAAGTGTTGCTTTAGCAATAATGACTTAGCTGTCAGCTTGTGTAGAGTAACCAATAAGTTTGTCAGTAGTCTGGCCTGCCTTTCATAAAACTGAAATGTATGTTATGGTTTTGATTATTTATCCTAGACATGGTGTAAATTCTGTGGTGTTGGAGGAAAATAATCCCAGGGTGCCCAAGTTAGTACATCATATTGCATGGAAGTAAAAATTTAGCATATGTAGTAACACATTTTTAAGAGAATTTGAGTCATGGAAAAATGTTTTATACTAGGCACATTTTCAGCATGATCATCCCTCCTCTGCCTGTGAGTTTAAGAGTAGGTTCTAATCTAATGCAGTTATGTTTTCCAGAACCAGACACTAAACTAAATTATATTAAGACCGCATCTATTTTCTCACTGATGTCTGTATAAATTCTTTCACTGCCAGTAGTAATTTTGAAGTCATGTATTCTTTATGAAAGAGTCTTTGTTTCCAAAATTTTTATTCAGTTCTACACTTCAGTTTGAGTTAGAATAGAGAATGTAACTATTCTTTGTGCTTTTAATCTTTGATAATTATATGCTTTTCTCAGTTTCCATGAAAGAAAACTAGAGTGGCAAGATGAATACATTTTATATGTTAGATAATCTCAATGATAGTTTTATGATAGTGTTATGCTAAATACTCATTGACTTTCTTTTGCTATCCTTACAAGAGAAGAAAAAGGTTATTTTTTATTTGTGTTATTTTACATAGAAGGTCAAAATTAAATGTTATATTTTAAGTGTTCAATATTCTCTAAATATAATGAACATATTTTCCAACATATCCAGTTATTTTATTCATTTACAAAACAGTGAAAGAAAGATCAAGTAGAAAAATATTTCTAAGAACATATCCACTTATAGAAACATGGGAAACTTTTGAAGTTTTAAACAGTATTAGTCACTACATTGTGGCACCAACATTTTGTGAGTAGTTCAATTCTCTCTTCTAACTGCAAATGACATCATTGATTTTGACCCATTTAAAAAGTAGAGAGTTTAGCCAGAATTTAGGTCAGTGGTTCTGTGCTTAAAGGATAGAAAGTCACATGGTTTGAGTTAAATTCCTAGCACTGAAAAACAAATGAGAAAATACGCATTTGTTCAGAGAAAACGGCAGACATTAAAGTTAGATTCAAATGAGTGGGTACTTTCAGAATACTTATATAGCATATGGTGTTGGGCAGTTCATATTTTTTTTAAATCACATAATGTAACTTCCTGAAGGACAAGGGAACAAAACATTTATTTTACAAATAATCATGAAAATTCTTTAAAAGATTTGTTAATAACAGAGCTCAGGAGTATCAAAACTCATGCCCATCAAAACACAGAAGAAATAACTTACAATAACTCAACATGTGCAAGACTATTTCTTTAAAATGTAAATGAAAAGTAAGGTAATTAATCGGCAGGTATTGGTTTTTCTTTTTTGTGGAAAAGACAAGAATCTCTCCTATGTAATTAGAGCTGCTGATCTATCTCCTTTAGCACAATCTTAAGATTGCCTGAATGCAAACTTAGAATAAAGAAAGCTATTGGGAGGACAATTAAGTACAGTCTTTAAGCTGTAATCAATTGCTTTGTACACAAAATTCAATTAGATACAGCTGTTTAGAGCTCCTTTCACATCAGCATGATGTCCAGATGTGAGCAAAGTTTCTTGTTAGGGTTCCCTTTGATCAATTGGATAGACCAAGTATTAAACAACCCTTAGTTAGGTTTGTGTCCTGGAGAGATTCTACCACTACTGACAACATAGAGCACCATACACATTGAAAGTGAAGGACATTAAAAAATAATAAATCCTTACTGATCAACATGTTTGACGTGTGTGGTGGAATGAAAAGAATGTGATCTCCATGTGTAGGATGCTGAGTCAAGATGATTGACACAAGTTAAAAGGGTAACTTTGAATATGTACTAATCTCATGGGCACCCATAGCTATTAAGGGAGACCCTGCCTCAATGGCAGTTGTATGTCGTTATTTTCATACAAGTTTTTGTGCTAGTAAATTGTGAAACTGAATTTGTAAATGAGTTAAATTTAATCCTTCGGAATTGAGATGAGACAGTTGAAAGGCATCTAACCAGGGCCTTCATTTCCACTGCTTTAAAAATATTTGGCAAGATAGTTTAAAATGTAGTTACCTATTTTTACTTTAAAAAATCTTTATTAAGTTGATATATTTTCATTATGAATATTGTTATTATTAACTGCTTAAATTATTCAATGTTATGCAAATTTGTAATAAAGCTCCATATGACAAATTTTCTGAATATATGTACTAGATGAATATGTATATGCTCCTTACTCTTGGGACATGATTTTGACTTCTTTGATTTATTAACTTAGCTAATGGTTAAGTTTGTTCATGGACCCAAATTATGAATAATGTCATTCAATTCAGCTTTATATTCTCTCCAAATTCAAAAGAGTTAATCTTAATTAGGATTTGAAACTTAAAATGCAAATTTAGTGGTATTAATGTAATGGATGTCTAGTGAGCTTGCTCAGACTCAGACCTGACATCAATCAAATGACCATGTGTCCCTAGTAGCATTAAAATTACATATACACAACAGAGCACACTGATACCATCCAAATCACTTCCTTCAGCTTGCATAGCTAGTGTTATAAAAAAAAAACACAAAGGTGATACATAAGATTTGCTGCTCTTAGTTCAGTACTCTTTCTTCTATTGATTTTGAACTATATTTTTTGTTTTGCTATACCAGAACTTTTTTCTTGATGTTTTTACATTAAATAGAATTGCATAATTTTGCCCTTCCCTTTCCTCCCTGCAAACCCTCTCATATATAACCCTCCTTTCCCTTCTTAATATTTCTGATCTCTATTTTATTAATTGTTGTGATATATATTTTTCTGCATGTACATTTCTTNCCTTGAATATATTGCCTGGTCAGTCTGTATCTATGTATATACTTGTATGTTTGTATTTTCAGGGTTATCAATTTAGTATAGATAACCAATTGATGGGAAGACTTTATCCTTCTACCATAATTCCTGTGTTGCTTGCAGTTCTTAATCGTGGTATAAGGCCTTGGGAGCTTACACTCATCCAGTTTAGTATGTCTATTGCTGCCTTTTGTAGTGTCACATTTAGCTAGCCATTTTGATGAGATTTTAAATGTGTATAGCTTTGGAAACTTCTGGTAAATATCCAAATACAAGAAGGTCCTTATTCTTCTGGCTCTTATAATCTTCCTACTGATATGGGATTCCCACCCTTATGCTGTGAATATGTTTTATTAGTTGTGGTTACTAAAGAAGATCTTTGGCCTGTGGCAGGGCAAAATAGAGCTAGTTGAGAAATAAGGTGCTGTCAGGGAGATGCCATTAAACAGCTGAAGGTGAAAGACACCAGAACCTTACAGGTAGGATACACCCTCATGGTGGTACATAGATTATTTGAGTCTGGGAGACCAGGAAACTAATGCACAGTCTCTTTCTCCATAATGATGACCAATGTTCACCAATGTATATCCACATAAAGCATAAGAAAGCAATATAGGCCAAACAGTATTTCAAATTTCTGGCTTCATGGAAAAGTATGCCAGATATTATGGTTCTATAGATTCAGACATAATAATCCTCTAAATGAGAGACAATGTGTTTTAAAAATGTATGTAGGCTTGGGAGAAAAAGAAAAAGAGTATAGAGAATTATAAAAAGAAGCAAATTGTTTATAAAACAAAGTCTTTAAAAAAAAGTACAGGAGGATAGATAATATAGAACCTTGATCCGGCGATGGATGGAGATAGAGACAAAGACACATATTGGAGCACTGGACTGAGCTTCCAAGGTCAGATGAAGAGCAGACGGAGAGAGAACATAAGCAAGGAAGTCAGGACCACGAGGGAGGGATGCATCCACCGACAGAGAGCTCACCAAGGTCAGCTAGACGGGGACTGAATGAGCATGTGATCACACAAGACTTTTTGAATGTGGCTGACTAGTGAGGGCTGACTGAGAAGCCAAGGACAATGGCACTGGGTTTTGATTCTCCTGCATGGACTGGCCTTGTGGGAGCCTAGTCTGTTTGGATGTTCACTTTCTTAAACATGGATGGAGGGGGGAGGACCTTGGACTTCCCACAGGGCAGGAAACCCGGACTGCTCTTAGGACTGGAGAGGGAGGGGGAGGGGGACTGGGAGGAGTCCATCAGGCCCTGTCCAGCTGGCCTTGGTGAGCTCCCATTAGATGAGCACTATCGTCTCAGTGGGTGGGCACACCCCTCACCGTCCTGACTTTCTTGCTCATGTTCTCCCTCCTTCTTTTTTTCATCTGGGCCTTGGGAGCTCAGTCCAGTGCTACAATGTGGGTCTCTGTCTCTATCCCCACCTATCGCCAGATGAAGGTACTATGGTGATATGCAAGATATTCATCAGTGTGGCTATGGGATAGGGCCAGTTCAGGCGCCCTCTCCTCTGCTGCCTGCAGAACAAGGGGACATCTTCTTGGACACCTGGGAACCCCTCTAGAGCCAAGATTCTAGCCAACCCTAAAATGGCTCCCTTGGTT
>LOEQ01007219.1:0-29121 GCA_001685075.1 Bramus lutescens | reverse complement strand
AATTTTTAATAATAATAATAATAATAATAATAATAAAATTAATAATAATAAAAACAAAGAAGGAGGATAAAAAATACAATGCAAAACAAACCACAGTTCAGAACAATGCATATGGAAGTGTAGGACAAATACTTTTAAAACAATATGTAAAACTATGATCAAGTCAGACACAAAACACTTCAAGATCTATACCTAGGGAACATCTTTCTGAAGAGACTTTTAAGAGTTCAGAGAACAGCAGCAATAACTGGCCATTGAAATTTCATCAAACTAAAACCTTTCTACATAATAAAGAAGCACAAGAAACATGAAAAATGGACATACTTGGTAACTTGTGAAGATGGGAAGGAACAACCTTTTAGTTTAAGTAAGACAGGAATAGAAAGGAATAAAGGCATGGAAGAGGCAACCCTGAATGTTCAAATGCAGAGCAGCAGGTATGTTGTTGTGTTTGAAAGAAACACCAGAACTCATAGTCAAAGCCATCTGCTGACTCTGAATGCAATGCTACCTGGGTAGGATATGCACCGGGATGCACAGATCATGCTCTCTTCCAAGAGCATCTATCTGGCTTCTGTGTGTAGACTAGAGAAGAAAGAAGTCTAAGAAGCAGTGAGTCCTCTGGGAAAAGAACAACTATAGACAGCTACATCCACAAATTTAAAAATAATGTTGTAGTTGAAGGAAAATACGGGTGAGGCAGTTCAAGAGGGGCATGTGGTAGGGAAGGATGCTCTTACTTTTCACAGTGAACAGATAGGATAATAGTGTATATTTTAAAAATTTACCAATGGTTTTATAAACCCTAATAATGTAAGAGCATGGGGAAGAAGTGTTTCCTGGGGTACAGAGCAGTTATCCAGGAGAGAGGGATGCCTACAAAGATCCAGAACCTGGTGCACCATGGTTAGTTACCAGACAGAAGAAAGGTAATTAATTCAGTAGGACACGGGTTGTTTTTAGTGAGGGGATTTAGATTTCTCTTTTGTTTTGTGTTCATGTCTCCCCTGGTAGAGGAGGAGTTGGGAATATGTTAAATAACTGAATTTTCAAAATTTTGAAACTAAATATAGGGAATTGAAGGGAAAGGAAGCAAAATAAATTTATTTTAGAAAATCTAAATAAAACTTCACTTATGTATTTGTAGGTATATAAGAGACATAAATTAAAATTTTGGTTTGAATTCTTTGCTGTTTGGTAACTTTCCAGGCCTGAGCAAACTATGAATGGTACCTAAACCCTCAGTATTTGCTAATGAAGAAAATATTGGGGCCAGGATTAGTACTTAATCAGAGAGTGTTCTGAATAGTAAAATGAGCACACACAAAAACATAGGACTTACAAAGTTTTACTTATTTTAGCATGTTCTAAATCTTCAGACTTCCTTCTTTTTATTTAAAAACTAAGGAGAAAGTAGAATAAAAATTAATTGCTTTACCATAGTAACAGGTTGAATCATACAAACACACACAGACCTCTAGTCACTGGTAAGAAGCCCTTTATTCAATAGCCCTATGGAGGCTTATATACCCAACAGTCAAGTTGGCCAACAGGTGAAAACCTTATCCTCTGATCCTCAAGGCCAAGGCAACACGTGCTCATGAAGCAGTGCTGGTAAACAACTTTGACAGAGCTTTCAGTAACTCAAATCAGAAGAAAAGTAAAGATCTCTAGCAAGGAAGAGCAGCTGGAGGCCAGAACTCCAAAATGGTCCCAACACAGGAGAACCAATGGAATTTGATCCAAGACCCTGATTTTAATCCACACACCTACAAATACGTTTGTTGACAAAGAATCTAAAAATAGAAAATAGAAAAAAATGCATATTCAACAAATGGTGCTGGCATAATTGGATACCAACATTTAGAAGAATTCAATAGTTTCATATCTATCACTATGCACGAAACTCAAATTCAAATGGATCAAAGGGCTCAACATAAAACCAACTACATTGAACCACATAGAAGAAAGCGGGAAGTACATTTGAATACATTGGCACAGGAGACCATTTCCTAAATATAACCCCAGTAGCAAAAACACTGAGAGCAACAATAAATAAATGCACCTCCTGAAACTGAAAAGCTTCCATAAAGCAAAGGACACAATCAAGAAGACAAAATGACAACCTACAGAATGGGAAAAGATCTTCACCAATCCCACATCGGACAGAGGACTGATCTACAAAATATACAAAGAACTCAAGAAACCTGACATCAAAAGAACAAATAATCCAATAAAAAAAATGGGATCCTGACCTAAGCAGAGAACTGTCAACAGGCTGAAAGACACTTAAGCAAATGCTCAACATCCTTAGCCATCAGATAGATGCAAATCAAAACAGTTCTCAGATTCCATCTTACACCCTTAAGAATGGTCAAAATCAAAAACACTGATGACAGTTTATGCGGCAGCATTAGTGTGGTAAGGGGAACACTCTGCCATTGTTGGTGGGAGTGTTAACTGGTACAGCCCCTTTGGAAATCGGTATGATGGTCTGTCAGAAAATAAGGAAGCAATCTACCTTAAGACCCAGAAATACCATTAGTTATATACCCAAAAGTTGTATATGGCAGGTTTTGCAATAACAGCCTGAATGACTAAGCAGTGATCATCACTATTGGATTGCTACATCATCTTCTGTATATTTTCTGTAAAATAATTTTCAAAATAAAGTGGTACTCCTAGTATTTATGTTGCAAATCCACATAACTTAAAATCCAATTGACCCTAACTTAGAAATTTGTTCTGTTTGTATTTAGTGGATATTCAGATTTGTGATCTAGAATCTTTCAATGCTATGCACAATTCCCCTTCCAATCCTATCAGAAAAAAAAAAACAGATTTTAAATTTATCTTCCCTGATAGTCTTGACGCTGGTGACATGCATCTGCAACCTCACACCTACAGTGAATTGGATATCAGAGATTTAATAGCTCCATTGTCCAGTGCCCTGTGCAGGATGGCCAGCAGGGTCTTTCTTCCGGGATGATTGCACTTCAGTTGTGGAACAACGCAGCGAGAGCTGAGATACAATATAGCTACAACCTCAGAATTCTACATCACTCTACAAAAGGTTAATAAAAGTCACTCTCATTTCTCCTGGAAATAATAAATATCTCAGATTTTCCTCTTTATATTTGGTCCCAATAATTGAATCCATAAAGATCTAAATTAATAAAGTCATTCAATGGTAGAAATTACTAGAACATTCCATTATTTGTGGTTAATGACACTTTTTATAGTCAAAATTTGTGTCTACACAAAACAAATTAATTGCTAACTATAATAATACATATTTTAAGTATAATTTTATCTTTGTGTTTCTCTATTATTAGTGTCATCAAAAGTTGGTAACATACATTAAAACTTTTTGTCTTCATTTGAGTTTATTTAAGCCTCATTTTATGACCTCTGTCATATGTGAAACCAAATGTGAAGCCATTTCACCTTGTACACACACTCTCACAGCACACACACACATACACACAGAGAGACAGAGAGAGAGCACAATATAAACACACATGGGCTTAGCAATCAATAAAGAAAACAATATAATTTAGATTTTAAAACTATGTAAATTATAAGCACTTTAGCTTTTTTGAAATTAGCACAGCAGTGGAATTGATAATTGGCATTTTTTACAAATCCTTAAGGATTATAAACACCCCAAGAATGTCTTAATCTTAGCCATGAATCATCAGATGTTTGTGTTTGGCTCAGAAAGTTTATAGAGACCATGAAGCTGAAAGGGGGAAACGGAAAGTGCAAGATCCCTGGAGATGACTGGGCAGTAAACGTATGGAAAGGAATGGTGAGCTGGAGAATACTGAGGTCATAAGCCTGAAAAGGAAAGGGGCTGGGGATACAGAGGAAAGCATGGAGTGGAAGAGGAGAGCTAACCAAAACTTGATATTTAAGAAGTCATATGCAATCACTACTCTAGAATCTAACTAAAATGTATTCTCTAAAACTGAGGTCCCCTACATTATTCCTAATCCCAGAAGCTGTGGATGATAGAATGAAATGAAAAAGCCAGGTGTAAAAAACCTTTTCTGTGAGTTATTGAGCAGAAAGCCCCAGAGACTGCCATAGCAGCACAGAAGACTGCTCTTGGTTTCGCTGTCACAACAGAACTAAACGATGTTGCCACATTGCTGAAGACACTGTACATGAAGGTTGAAAAACATGGAGAAATCTGAATATAACTGAAGAGAAGCTTCTTTCCTGAAAGCTACTCTACCTTTGGTGGGTCCCAGTGACAGAAATTATCAATGTTTTTTTTTCTTAATGTGAGCTTACATGCTATATTACTAATCTAGGCAACACACTGCTAGTACAATAGTGGTTTGAGTTTTAGGGGTAGACAATCTATTATTGAATTTGACACATCTCCAAAGGAGAAAAGTCAGGCCTGGTATTGTAAACCTCCTCAAATGCACCTGGCTAGAGAGGTCCTAGGTCCCATGAAGGCATAGTAATCACATTTATGCTATGTTAAATTCTATCTCGCTCCATTATTATTCATTTTTGCTAGTAGAGATGAGATTATAGTCCTTTTTCCAAAATTTGTTTTCCTATTTTGAAGAATAAAGTTTTGCAAACAAATATGATCATCTAATCATTGCTAACTCACAATTTACAACTACAAAGCATGCACAGTCCCCCCATCTGTGCCAATCAATTCAAATATTCTGCTATAATTGATATCCATAAATGCTAACATTCTTTCAAAAAATGTACTTTAATAAACATTAGATAATAATGTAGTTATTATCTACTATACCCATACAATATAGCAGATAACCTTGGAAAGCATTACTAATTGGATTTATTACTTGTTTCTTTTGAAAAATAAACAAATATGGTTAAAAGTATGATATATTTCCCAAGAAAACACTGTCAGAAACTGGTAAATACTAACTTTTTTCTTGTTTCTGTTTCAATAGAAAAAAAAAGGAACTGTTCATACATGTTCCACGTGACCAGAACAGCAAATAAGCTCCTTCTGGGTCTCTGTTGAAAGGTCAGCTTTCCTTCATGCAAAATTATCATATCTTTAATGGATACCACTTTCTCTCCTAATCAACCATTATAGAAAGTAATCTTTTTTCCAAACAGATCAAATCTTTATAGTTGCACAAAAATATTAAAGGATATATAAGATATAAAATAAGCATGTAGATAGGGTCATGGAATCTTTATTCTGTTAGAACATTTTTCTTTAGTCGACTTTGCTTTCTAATGATGTCATAACTGGGTTTCAATTCTCTAACCTTATAACAGTTGTCACGGTGAACACCAAATTGTTAAGTGACTAAGCAAAAAAGCAGGAGCTTTGATTGCAGTATTTAACACTTTTGAGTTCATGTGATTTCCTGCATTTTAGCTTGTCAATGTCAGACATTTGCTAGTTTTAAAACAACAATTAATTATATGGATTTCTTTTAAAGCTACTATTTACCTACAGGGAAACTTGAAGGTAGTGTTTGAATCCCACACTTTGACTTTCTTATCTGGTTTCATATCATGAGAGAGAGTTGATGAGTCTGATATCTATGATATCTATAGTTTTCCTTTCTCATGCTGGCCTCTCATATCCAGTTACTTGTGTGACTTTTATCTTTTAGCCTTCCATTTATGATGACTCAACGTCTTTATATATATAGTGCACATATATATTGTTAACAATTTAGACTAATATACACAATGTTAGTTTTCATATCTTGTCATTTCATATTAAAGGTTTTTGTTGATTCTCCTGTCTGTATATTATGCCCCATACTCAAGCCACTAATTATTTTTAATGGAGGTATACTCTACATTATATGATAAAGAAAAAGACTAGGGGACCTCTCTGAGCCTGACTAAGGATAGAACTCACAGAGACATGCAGGAAACACTGGAATTCTTTTACTATAGTCACAATGCACTGTGAAATCTAACTGTAATGATCTGTTTTTTGTAACCTCATAAGTGGATCAATAAGGATGATTCTTTCTTAAAGTTTCCTAACAACTTCTTGAATGCCAACAATTTAACCCTAGTACCAAATGAAAATGAAACACAAAAAGCCATCCATGTTAGTGTGCACTTCACAGAGGCATGAGAGTGAAGGGCTCAGCTTGTGCCTAGCCTGTCTCATTCCTTAATTACATGAGTGAATGTTGAGGAATTCTATTTTGAGAGCTTTGTAGTAAAATGGGAAAACTTCATATTTAATGCATTTGCTCAAAACAATTTCTCCTAGGCCACACAAAATATTTCAAGAATCTTTTACTGACTTGAACAAAATTGTGTAACAAATTAATTTGGTAAGTATGTCTTTGAGTTTGAAAAATTAATACAAAGTATGATGTAGGAGTTAAAAATAACATTCAGTATTTCTCGGTATTCTCTACATGGTCACCATCTATTACCTGGAACACCAAGTAAATTCTGACTCTTATGTCATGGCCTTTTATTCTATTTGCACAATAGAACCTATTTTGATAATTGCCCAAAAACCTTGAAATCATCAAAAATGTCAAGAATATCTATATATGAAGGCAGGGCAAACTCTTCACTGCCATCTCTTCATCTAAAAGCAATATTAATATTTAATAGTTATCAATTCAAAGTTTGTAACTGACTAAGTTATCCATGATTTTATCATTCATGATAATCTTTATTTATGTTACTTTCTCTTATTGCAACAAATACTAGAGTAAATAAGCTTATAAAAAGCAAAGATTTGGGCTGGAGAGATGGCTCAGTAGTTAAGAGCATTGCCTACTCTTCCAAAGTTCCTAAGTTCAATTCCCAGCAACCACAGGGTGGCTCACAACCATCTGAAATGAGATCTGATGCCCTCTTCTGGCCTGCAGGCAAACACACAGACAGAATATTGTATACATAATAAATAAAAATATTTTTTAAAAAGCAAAGATTTGGTTTGTCTTATTATTTTACATTTGCCAGCCCAAGTTTACTTTACCCTGATACTTAGGATTCTTGAAAAGACACCACAATATGGAGATAGCACATGGCTAAGCCACTTACTTTTTGGCCAGAAGTGAGAGAGTAAAAAAGTAGGAGAGAGATTTTCAGTATAACACTCCTTTATAAGAGCAAGCCATAAATGACTAAATGCACTGACTTAGTCAGTATTCTATTACCATGAAGACACACCATGGCTATGGCAGCTCTTTTAAAAGAAAACATATAACTGGGGCTGAATTACAGTTTCAAAGTTTATTATGTTCATGGTGGGGACTATGGTGGCATAAAAGGAAGCGTGGAAGCTGAAAGTTCTATATTTGGCAGTAGGAGAGAGAAAGACTGGGTCTGGCTTGAGTTTTGAAACCTCAACCACCCACACACACACTTCCTTTAACAAAGCTGCACCTACTCTAACAAAGTCAAACCGACTCCAACAAGGTCTCACCTCCTAATCACTCTTAAATATTACCACTCCCTAATGACTAAACATTCAAATCTATGAGAATGTAGGGTGAAGCATGATTAATAAAAACTCACAGAAATTGAGTTTCAACCTGAAGACCAGAAAAGCAGGATAGCATCCATTACCCACATTCTGGGCATTGGACCCTGCAAGCTACAAATCCCATCCTTCACCCAAATTTGCCTANGGCAACCTCAGTGGAGCTCTGAAACATAGCCTGCTACTACACAGAGAGGACCAAGAGGTGAGTGACCAGCCACCAAGCAGGACACCCCAGTCTCTAGGCCCTTCATACTGGGACAAAACCCCAGGCCCCTCCCCTATATGACTTGGCTTCTATAGCCAGCCATCAGGTGAGTTTCCTGCATGTAGGCTGCTTCAAAACCCCTGAGACACAGACAGTGACAGTACAGAACAGGCCAAGAGCAGTTTCCAAGACACAGACAGCCACTGCAAGGATTGGACCAAGATAGAGACACTGCTGGCATCAATGGAAAGAAGAGATGGGTAGGTACCAATGCAAGACTTCGTCCAACAACCTAAAAAGCAATACGATAGCACCAGAACCCAGTGGTCATAAAAAAGGAAGATTTGATCACCTTAACCCAGATGAAGCAGAAGAAAATTATTTTAAATGTAACTTTATGAAGATGATAGAGACATTTAAAGAGGAAATTAAAAACGTCCTTAAATAAATGAAGGAAAAGACAAAAATTGGAAGAAATTAATAAATCTCTCACAAAAGAACAAGAAAAAAACAATAAACCAGGTGAAGTAAACAATTCAAGACTTGAAGACTGAAATAGAGGCAATAAAGAAAACACAAACTTGGGGAATTCTGGATGTGGAAAATCTGGGTAAATGAACCAGAACTACAGAGGCAAACATAACCAAGAGAATAGAAGAGATGGAAGAAAGAATATCAGGGGCTGAAGATACAATAGAAGAAATTGATTTATTCATCAAAGAAAACATTAAATCCAACAAATTCTTAACACAAAATATCCAGGAAATCTGGGACACCATGAAAAGACCAAACCTAAGAATAATAGGGATAGAAGAAGGAGAAGAACTCTAGCTCAAAGGCACAGAAAATATTTTCAACAAAATCATAGAAGAAAACTTTTCCAACCTAAAAATGGATATCCCAGAAACGTACAGAACACCAAATAGACAGGAGCAAAATAAAAGTCACTTTACCATATAATAATCAAAATGCAAAACATGCAGAAAGACTATTAAGAGCTATGAAAGAGACATATCAAGTAACATATAAAGGTAGACCTATAAGAATTGCACCCAACTTCTCAACGGAAACCATGAAAGCCAGAAGGTCCTGGGTATATGTGCTTCAGACACTCAGAGACCATGGATGCAAGCTTTCAATCACCATCAATGGAGAAAGCAAGCTATTCTGTGGCAAAACCAGATTTAAACAATACCTATTCACAAATCCAGCCCTACAAAAAGTACTGAAAATAAAACCCCAACCCAAGAAAGCTAACCACACCCACAAAAACACAAGCATGAGACAACCTCACACCAACAAAAAGAAGGGAAACACACACTGCCACCAAAAATAACAGGAATTACCAATCACTGGTCATTATTATTTCTTAATATCAATGGACTTAATTCACCTATAAAAAGACACAGGCTAAGAAAATGGATATGGAAGCAGGATCCTACCTTCTGATGTATACAAGGAACACACCTCAACCTCAAAGACAGACATTATCTCTGTGTAAAAGTTTGGGAAAAGATTTTCCAATCAGATGGACTTAAAAAATAAGTGGGTGTAGCTAGCCTAATATCTAACAAAATAGACTTCAAACTAAAATCAATCAAAGGAGATGGAGAAGGACACTTTATATTCCTAAAAGGAACAATCCATCAAGATGAAATATCAATACTGAACATCTATGCTCCAAATATAAGAACACCAATAGTGTGGAAAGTTATTCTGTATATGTGTTGCTTTTATTGGTTATTTAATAAAGAAACTACTTTATGCCAATGGCTTAACAGAATGAAGCCATACTGGAAAAGAGATATATAGAGAGAGTAGGGAGAGACAAGAAGAAGCCATGTTACTCCACTGTAGACAGATGGCAGATGGCAGGCAGGACTTTACCCAGTAAGCCATAGACACATGGCAATACACAGATTAATAGAAATGAGATAACCAAAGATATAAGAGCAACCTAGCAATATACTTAAGTGATTGGCAAATCAATGTTTTAAATAATATAGTTTCTGAGGGATTATTTCAAGTCTGAATAGCCAGTAATGAATAAGCAGCCTCCTACAACATAGCCACTGATGTGAAAGAAACAATGCTAAAGTTTCACTCACATATCAAACCCCACACACTAGTAGTAGGAGACTTCAACACCCCACTCTCCTCCATAAACAAGTTAACCAGATGGAAACCTAACAGAGAATAAGAAAACAAACAGATATCATGACTTTTGAAAAGACACATTGCTCAGCCTAGATATAGTAGGGAGGGCCTTGAACCTTCACCAAAGCAATGTGCCCTAACCTCTCTGAGTAGTGAATGAGGGGTTGGGTGGGCAGAGGTGAAGGGAATTGGAGGAGGAGAGGGTGTGGGAACTGGGATTGATATGTAAAGTGAAAAAAGATGGTTTGTTTTCTTTTGTTTTAAAAAAAGATTTATCCTGTTGTGACACAATCGATGAGTCTCCAAAGAATTATTATGAGTCAAAAATCCAATTACAGAAAGTTATATATTATACTATTCTAAAACTCAGTATATATATATATNTATATATATATATAAATTCCATTTAGATAACATTCTTGGAATGACAAACATACAGTCAATGTTAATGTGTTAGTAGTTGGACTTTTTAAAGCTGGGACTGAGGGAGAACTGGGAGGCATAAAAGTGCAACAAGAAGGTTCCTGTGCTTGTTGAGATATCCTCTGTGTGTTGTTTGAAATAATGCCACTATTTTGGTTGTGATTTTGTTTTTCCTCTTTTGGGTCTTGGGGTAGGTATTTATGTAGCATAGGCCAGACTCAAACTCTTTACATAGTAGAGTATGGCCTTAAACTTCTAAGTTTCATGCCTCCATGGCATGTGTGCTGGTATTATGAATGGGTGTCATCATGCCTGGCTTTTGATAATAATGCTTTGCTAATTGTTTTGTAATATTATCATTGGAGAAAACTGGGTAAAGAGTATACATGATTGTGATGTGATTACTGAAGTATGATTATTTCAAAATAAAATTTAGTTAAGAAGCAAAAAAAGAGAAAAAGAAAGAAAGATTTCTTTCTTTCTTTCTTTCTTTCTTTCTTTCTTTCAAGCAAGACAGCTAGCACCTTGACCTCTTCTGAAAATGATGATCCTGCCTCCAGGAACCTCAGAATGAGACTGAGTCTGTGAGCTGTCGCCTCCTTTTCTATAATCCTCTCTAGGTTTGGGATTAAATGTGTGCACCACTGGGGTTAGAGTCACGCACTGCCCACTTTCTATGGCAAACTAGTGTGGCTACTGGATTAAAAGTGTGTGTTACCACTGGTGGTCTGTAAGGCTGATCTTCAGGCGAGCATTATTTATTAAAATAAAAATAGAAATGCCACTACAATAGGGACCATTCTTATTCACACCAGCACATTTCATTCCCTTGCCCCCATAGGCTTATTGTCATATTAAAATGCAAAAATGAATTTCGTCCAATTTTAAAAGTCCCCATATTCTATAACAACCTCAAGATTCAGAATTCAGAGACTCAAGGCAATCACATAACTGTAATCACCTTTAAAATCAAAACAAACAAGAAATCATATTTTCTAACATACAATGTCAAAGTATATCCATAACTTTTTCAAAAGAGGGGAAAGAGAACATAGTGAGGAAATACTGGACATAAAACAAAATCCCAAACCAACGAGGTAAACAACTAACACTGAATTTTCATGTCTAACAACTCTTTAGTTTTAATAAGTACAAAAGGCGGAAAGAAAAACTCTCTTAGTGATTTCTGAATGATTACAATCTCTAACGAGACCAAGTACATTTTCGGGGCTAAGATTGTTGCACAGTGGATTGGCACTTATTTTCAGTACATCAGTGTCTGGTTCCATCCCCAGCACCAAAATGAATAAAGAGTAAACTTATTTGACACGACGTACCTCAAAATGAAGGTGATTTTCAATGTGATTGAAATTTATTTCAGAACAATATGAACCACAAAAGTAATGTTGAATTTACATTTGATGGGACGTTTGGAACACCAAATTTCAGGGGATTTGCTGATGTTGAGGCTCAGTATTTACCTGCAAAGATAGAGGTAGACACTGTGGCAATCCTATCATATGTTGCTTGTCTGTTTATAAATGGGGAAGCATTATTTTTGTAGAGATAGAAAATCCAAGAAATATGAATTTATACTTTCAAACTGCTATCTGTGTGTCAAAAAGTCAAGGAAATGATAATCTAACTAGACACACTGAATATCAGGATTGTAGAAGAACAAGATTCACTATTAGTGTACGAATAAGTTTGGAAATTTGGGCAAGCTGATAAGGAGCCAGAGAAGTAATAATTTGCACTACAGCAAAGAACACAAAATTAAGTGATATTGTATGCTTTGCTTCTGCTAATATTAGCCTGGGAAATTAGTAATTGTACTTGCACCAAAATATTAGGATAGAACAAATCCCTAAGAATAAAAATTATATATCATAGATGTATTAGTGCTTGTATCTGGTTGGTGTTATCTGAAACAATGTGTATTAGTTAGAGTTACTACGGATCTGATGAAATTCCAAAAACAAAGTAACTTACGCATTTATTTGCCTTACTCTTCCACCATGCTGTTCATCACTGAAGGAAGTTGGGACAGGATCTGAAACAGGACACGAACCTGAAGGTGGCAGCTGATACAGAGGTCATGGAGAACTGCTGCTTAGAGACTTGCTCCTTATGGTTTGCTTAGCCTCCATTCATATGGAATGCTGGACCACTAGCTCAGGAGTATCATCCTAAATTGAGTGTGTCATTCGTCATAAATCATCAATCAAGTAATAACCTATATTGTTTTAGTAATCTATAGCCCAATCTTATGGAGCCATTTTCTCAACTGAAGTTGTCTATCTGTAATGCATCCTGCTTATTTCAAGCTGACATAAAACTAGCAGTCACAAGACAATGTATGTAGAGCTGGGTTTGTTTAAATGAACACTCACCCAAATGCATGTGTACATGCATATGAACACACACACACACACACACACCCTCAGTCAACTGAATACATATTTTTAAAATCTCAGGCTCTCTTCATGTCAACAAATGTCATACTTAATATTTCTGTAGCAGCCGTTCCAATCTTAACCATATGATAAGGCTACAAATTTATATGTACTTGTAAAATAATGTATTATCTATGAAAAATACATATAAAATTATTTAACTGATTTTATAGTAAAATAAAAGCTTTATCTAATGGTACATATAGAATGTTATAAAATTTTCTAGTTATGTATAAATGAATAGAAATGATTATGTAATTTTATGAGAATTTTGAAATCATCAAAAATAGCTTCTAGCATATGACTATAGAAATATTTATCTTTGTAATTAAGTAATTCTCTTACAATTTAAGGTTATACAGTTTATTACTTCTGAGTAATAACAGTCCATTTTAATATTTTTTCTCTGCTTACAGCTTTGTGATTTAGATTCTTTTCTCCAAGAAATGACTAGCCTTTCTCAGTTTTCCAATGGCTTCTCTTTCAATTTTACCACACATCTCATCTTGCTAAGACACCAAATCCATATTTAAATACTAATGTGATAAAAGTATATTTATTGTGAAAATGATACCCTTTATTGGAATTCAAATTGGTGGAGACATTTCAAATTTCATCTTGTATAAAAGAGCATCATTTGCCAATATTAAGAAACTCTCCAGAGTGTGCTGCTGTTTGCCAAGTAGAGGTTGGATTTAAATAGTTAGTAAAATCACCATTTAGTTCAGAAATATGATATTTCTTCCACTGCATTTTATGACTTTTGAGATTAATCCACAAAGTTTCTCTTCCAGGGGCTTAGAGATGCATGGACTTGATTGAGCCACAGGGAAAGTTTGCCTTCATTTGAGAGTCTGAAGTTGTGTTGGTATAAGTGAATCATTATCGAAGAGGAAGAAACAAAATTAACAGTCTCCTCGTGGAAAAGCAGGGCTCACTAATGAGCATAAAACATTAGAGCCAATTTTTCTTTTCTGTTTTTAATCACAAGGCATGACACAAACATTTCACAGGTCCCCAGTGTTTTTCACAGGGCTAGTCCATTCAGGATAGAAGGGGAAACTGATGAATAACTTGACAAGTGGCTTTGTGATATATTTGGAGGCTCCAAGGTGAAAGGAATGTGCATTATAAACATATATACAGAACCTCTTCTTTTCAGTAACTATGTAAGGACCCAAGATAGATGGAATATCCAAAAAGTGCTTTGTGCAGTGACTCCTTGATGCTTGATTACAGGAAATGTGCTTTCAAAAGAAATTCAGTTATTATATTAATGACATTACATCTATTAGATTTTCATAATCTTTGGTATTTAGTGGAAACATCTAGAAAAAGTCCTAAGCCAGCATGCCATTTTTAACTAATAGTAGAAAGGATATTAAACTCTACAGCAGGGACAGCAAGATAACTCAGCAGGTAAAAGTGCTTGCTGAATGTGTTAGTTATGGTTACAATTGCTGTGATAAAACACCATAACCAAAAGCAACTTGGGTATGGAAGAATTTATTTTTCTAACAATTTTTACATGATTTTTCATCATCAAAGAAAATCAGAGCTGAATCTCAAACATGACTGGAATCTGTAAGCAGAAGTTAAGGCAGAAGGCAAGGAGGAGTGTTTCTTCCTGCCTTGCTCCCATGTCTTGTACAGCCGACTTTTTAGAGAACTCAGAGCCACAAGCCCAGGAGTGACCCCACCACATTGGTCTTGGTCCTCCCCCATCAATTGTTAATTAAGAACATGCCCTCCAGGCTTCCCTATAGCACTTCCTGATGAAGGCCCATTCTCAGCTGAATCTCCCTCCTCTCCAGGGTCTCTACTCTGTGAGAAGCTAAAATAATACTAGCCAGCACTATGAGCAAGCAGGATGAGTTGAGTTCCATCCCAGAAACCCAAAGTAGAAGGAGAGAAGCACCTCCTAAAAGATGACCTCTGGCTTCTACATGCCTACATTCATGTGTGCACACATCAAACACAACAGTAGTAATACATACATTTTAAAAATCATTTTGTTGTAGGAGGAGCGGGCCTGCTTTTCACCCCCCCCAGCTAGCTTACACCCGAAATAATCACACAGAAACTGTATTCATTTAAACACTGCCTGTTCCATTAGTTTTAGCCTCTTATTGGCTAATTCTCACATCTTGATTAACCCATTTCTATTAAATCTATGTTTTACCACATGATCGTGGCTTAGTGGAAAAGATTCTAACCAGCATCAGTCTCAGGCAGGTGCTTCGTGGCATCTGCCACTCTGCCCTTCTTCCCAGCATTCAGTTCTGTTTACTTCGCCTACCTAAGTTCCACTCTATCAACTAGGCCAAGGCAGTTTCTTTAATAGCCAATGAAAGCAATACAAATACAGTAGGACCTCCTACACCCTCACTTTTAAAGTTACTATAATTTACTGCATGGATCCTACATTTGCTTTACTATGTAAGCTATGCTTACACATAGCTACTCCATTTATCCCACTAATAGTTACCAAAGTTTGTTAGAATTTAGAGCCACAGTTACATCTCCGTCTGGCTCACACCCCAGTAAACAGTTGACAGCACATTGACAAGTTATTAGAGCATTAATGGGAAACAATACAGACAAGGAAAGCTTAGGACTATGGATATCTTTCTTTCTAGGTGCTCTACTTTTATACCACATATATAATTTTTAAAATTTCTCCCTCCCATGACAGGTTGTGACATGAATCAATCAATACTAGACTCATCATTACTTCCTGGCTTGCCAGCAATTTTAGAGCAATTGTCCTACACTATTGTATTGATCCAGAGATAATGGCAGACAGTTTGATTGACAGTTTTATGGCTCCATGAAAATTATGAAATGGGCTCACTCAAAAATTCTAAAGAAATACTTCTTTCCACAGAGATATGACTAACATTATTAAGATATTAATGTGAAAAAAGAGAAAGATCTAATATATTTCTTGTCATTAATTAAATCCACAAATAAATATATTACATTGTTGTAATATCTAGACTTGTTGAAATACTAAAGGCTTAGAAATGACAATATTGCCTTTAGGAAACTAATGTTCAGTCAAGTGTGACATAGGAGAAAGACTGGCTGAAAACTGGGACATGCCATAAGGACAGTTTATTCTGAATTATTCAACATCACAAATAGAAAGTGCTATGTAAAAATAGGTGCTAAAGTATTCAAATTTGAGAAAAGTGTTCATTGAAAGAGAATGCAGTAAGACTGCAGTCATCTACCCCTATCTTACTTGACTGAGTAAGAAATTGGGTGACTCTCAACAAATAATGACTAGATTGAGTCAGGCTAATTCCTACAACATAATAGAATAAAGAATTGCTTACAGGAGAATGTGGCTTGTGATGTATCTGAGGCAGATAAGGACAGATAAGTTAATGAAAACCAAAAGAGGCAGGGAGGTAGAGTTGTACCATCAATTTACATGGAATAAAGGTTTTCAATGATTAGTTTTCAAGAACTAATTATCACAGGTGACTATCAACTGCTCAGTGTCCTGTTATTTGTCTGAAATTCATGCCTTGTCCTTCCTAGAGCATCAGTGAAGGATGAGCCATGACTGAACGAGCAGACCCTTAAGTCTTTCCTAGCTCTCAGATTATGTCCTGACATTCATCAAAGAGTTTTCTATATATGAACTTGTGTGAATCCATATCATAAAAATTTCAGAATAGCATGTGTTGGCTGTGAAGTATCTTTTTTCTTTCTAAGGAGTCAATATGATTTTTTATTTTCTTCCTTTAAGACATGATTATAGTTTCAGATGCATAATTTTAACTTTGTGATTATATTTTGTTTTTAAAAAATTATTTAGGGAACATTTGATTTCTGTGCATTTATGGGTTGGTGTAATAAACATATTTCTGTGATCCACGAGTAATTGTTTATACTTGACTATTCCTAGCCTTCAAAGTAAAAATCAAATAAAACTCACTGTTTAATTTGTAAATTCATGAAAGTGCAAGAAACAACATTTTCTCCAATGCATTCATTAACATACTAGTGTCTTAGGGTTACTATGGTTGCAACTAAAACACCATGACCAAAACCAACTTTGGATAGTTGGGGTTTATTTCAAGTTACATGTTCCAACCATAGAGCATCATAAAGAGAATTCAAAATATGAACTCAAGGCAAGAACCTAGAGGCAGAACCTGAAGCAGATGCCATGGAGGAAGGCTACTTATTGGCTTTTTCACATGGACTTCTCAAAATTCTTTTTTATTTCACCCAGGACCACCTGCCCATGGGTAGCCCAATATCTAATGAGTTGGACAGTCTCACATCAGTCATCATTCAAGAAAATGAATTGCACACATGTCTACAGGTTCATATCATGGAAACATTTCCTCAATTAAGATTTTTGTCTTCCCAGATGAGTCTAAGACTGTGGTAAGTTGATAACTACAGTCAACAAAAACTGATATTTGGGGAATATTTTATATGAGTCAGTATTTCCAATTGTAAGAAAGGAACCGAACTCAAACACAACTGTTAACAATTGCATGTCTGACCATGATTAACCAGCAACATCTTTCTACTAAAGACAAAGGCATCTTAGTAACTTTCAACAGAGGCTGTAAAAATCAACATGTTTTATTATTCTTTTTGATGAATTTTAAAAAATAAATTCTGTTTACATAATTATGTAAAAAACACACACAGAGATTGGTACTTTAAAAGTCCTCTTTAATTAGTGTTTTGTTACCCTGAAATATATTACTAATTTGATTAAAGTTGGACAAAGTAATTTATAAATATAAGTTAAAAATGCATTCAATTCATTTTTTCTTTCTGCAGTGGTTAGAGATGCACCAGTCTGTGAAGTCATGGAATGATAGAAATAGAAAGAATTAATCAACTTTTACCCAATTCTTCCTGTAATTCAATGGAGGAAGTGAGATCTCCAGAACAAGTACGTGATTATGCTGACTAGATTATAGGTTTGTTGTGTAAAATCCTTATTTTTTGATTAAGTTTGAAGTATTACTTGTTGAAACAACAATGTTAGTAGGCAGTTAATTTGCTTTACAGGATCGAAATATTTTGTTCCGTGACTCTTTGCTTTTTCAAGTTCCTAATAAAAACTCTGGAGTTATTCTGATGTTCCTGCCTTTGTACCTGAGGTGGCATTTTTCCTTTTGATGTTTTAGTTCTCTTCTTTACTTTGTGTTTTACTTTGTGTTTATGATGTGTTATGGAGAGCTTCTTTTCACCTGTTGGGGGAGTGCTAAATGCCTTTTTATTTTGATAACTAACTGTTCCTCTGTAGAAATTTTCTGCAAAAATTGCATGAGGTAAGCTGCCTATTTCTTTCTACTTTTACCCCAGTCCCCTTTTCTACCTGGTGCATAGTTTAGTCTGAATCTATATGAGACCTATTGGATGTAAAATTCATGTGTAACCTAAATTTGTGTTGTACATGATCACTCAAAATTGACTCCAGAATAAACTGTCTCATGTTCCATTTAACCTGGGAACTACGTGTAGTTTGAATCTACAAGGCTCAGAATCCCTGTCAATCAAACTAGCCAGCCTTAAGGAAACTCACAAAGCATGCAAAGTTTGGGAAGATCATAATTCTGCAAGATTCATAAAGCTCCTCTAGGCTAAATCAGCAACAATACTCACTGAGGTGTGGATATTCACTGCATGCCCTGCTGTCTCTTAGTTCTTCCATGAGCTGCAGAGATGGAGCTTTCATGTTATATCAACCTGACTACGGTTGGTTCCTTGGTAATTCAACTGTCTTTGTGTCACCTGAAATCCAGAAATAATCCCAATACACTTAGCAATTCACATGATTATTAATATTGTTGTTGTTGTCATTGTTAATTTATTTTATGGATGCTAACCTTGCCTTATATATCATAAATAAATGCTCATATTTTCCAGGAAATATCATGCAATAGCAATACAAGCAGAAAATTATTCCGTTAAGTTTTGAAAGCTGGGGAGTCAAGGACAGAGGATATGGTGTCTGGTAAGCATTGTGACCATAATAGCTACATCTCCTTGCTGGATCCTGCACACGGACAAGAGGGCAAGTTCCCTAGAAACTCTTTTACTATTGATTGTAGGACACTATCTCCGTTCATGGAGGTTGAGAGCCTTCTGATTTAAGACAGTCTTGACATTCACAGGAGAGTCCCAATTCAAAACAGGAACCCCATGCTCATTCAAACCAGAACACAACGAATTCAGATTAACACACATTAGGGCATTCCATAATGTGGTGCCCTATTTGCCAATTGACTCTGTAATATCAGCAAAAACAAAAAAAATAGCAACAAAAAGAAAAATGCCTTTATTTTTCCCTTTCTAAAATATAGGAGAGAGTAAGTGAGGAAGGAAAAAGGAAATAATTCATATTAAATATCTTCTTTTTAATTTTTTGTAAATTTTTACCACCATTATCCATAATCCATTTTTTAACCTAGACCCAGTTTAATAATTTAAACATACCTCAGATTTTCAAAGCAGGCATAGTTCTCAAATAATGTAGGGGTCTTATTCTCTGAACAAATGGATTATGTTTTGGGATTTAAAAATATAAAAGTGTAAAAAGAGCCACTCTCTCCACTTATAGTCACCTGTCTAGTCACAAGAACATAGAGTATAAGCATATACTTGACATGAACACATATGTCTGACATAAAGGAACATATATCTGACATTAAAAACCAACTCCACCACTTTCAGAATTTTATGAGTCCAGTCTGGTTTGCCTATTCTGTGGAAACATTTATTATTCTCTGGAAAGTCATGAGCCTAGAGAATCTTTGGCTACTAACTTTAAAGTACTTATTTTTGTTAACCTGTGCTTCGTAGCAAAAGGAACAACAAATGGAGGAAATTTGATTTCTCACACTGTGTGTCGCATAGCACCATTATTATCATAGTAACTTTGGATGAGAAACTTCATTTCTTTATGCATTAAAAGTCGTTAGTAACACAGCTAACACTCATTAACACTTCCTAAAATAAATTTGATATTTTAAAGAGCTTTGAGTGTATTTGTGTTTGAAATGGGAAGTTTCATGAAGAGCTCTTATGGTCCCTGGGATAATTAGCAGCATCACTCCATTTCTAAATTATTTCAGCCTCCAAAGTCATTTCATATTCTCCCAGCACAGAGTACCATTGTCGAAGGGAAAGGAATGGAAATCTCACAGACAAATGAGGGTCTCCAAAAACAATGTAAACAAAAACTTTTTAATCAATGTCAGTATAATAAACCAACCTCTAAAATATGCCCAAAATGTTAAAAAAAATGTTTTCATTGAGTTAATTTGTATGGGTCTAGAACTCATTATGAAGGCAACCTAATGTTAAAAAGGAGACAGCAAGTTTGATCATGCCAGAAAGACCTCTTACTTTGCCATCTTGACATCCTAGTGCACTGTCTCAGTACTGCTTCAAGAGAGTACAGCCTGTTGCCCGAGTCCCAGAATCTGTACCTTGTGGATCACTTTAAGTCTGGTACCCAACCCTATCACTATAACTATGACAATAAGAGCTTTGATTAGTGTTACTATTACTATTACTAAAAGTAATTGAAGACTTATCTGTAGTTAAAAACAAAAAATAAATAATAAATAAAAAATATTAGAAGAAGCAAAAATATTTTCTACTAAGCTCTGCAGACTCCTTCCAACAAAATATTTTTTGCTTCATATTAGGTAAGTCAAGCTATGCTAGAAGATTAAATTTTGCTTGTCCATATATTATTACCTTGGGTTATATTGGTCAAATTCATATTATCATTTATTCCCAGATACTTCAAAAATTCCAACTATAATTGGATTGGAAAAATTAGTTATTATGCCTTATCCCAACCCACAGACCATTGTAATGATTGCCAAGAACTTGATTCCACAATTACATTTACTTATATATTAGATATATTTACTTAAATATTAGAATTATATTGACTCAGTTCTGTCTTTTAATAAATCATATATTACAGTTTTAGTCAACTAGGTCCCCATATTATAGACAAATGATGTGATGCTTCTATTATAATTAAACAACCCTGGCCCTATAATTGGCATACTCAATCTACAGTTTGGACATTTAGTGAGTTAATGGCAAAAGCAAGTCCCTAAAACATATAGAAAATTTGTGTGTCGCTTTCTCAAAATTAAACTGTAAAATTTCTACCCTATATTTTAGTGTTACCTTTATTCTTTGGCTATGAGATTTCTTGTATCAGAGGGGTTGTGGCATGTGTAGCATGTGTATAGGTACTGCTGAAAATCAAGTTGTCATATTTTTGTATGAGTTTTCCCCCTTTCAAAATATGAATGTACAATCAGTTAAATCACATATCAATATTTTGTTCGTTGGTCTATATAGATTCCAGTTGTTGCTTTGATTTTTGTGTTTTGCTTTGCTTGCATTTTTCTTTGCTTTCCTTTCATTGCTTTCCTTTTGAGTAATTCTTTGGAGAGATTGGAGTTCAAATAATGGTTTGAATTACTTAGGAACACCCACTTTTAAAGGTGCACCCTAACTCTTTATGTTGGTCTACTACTTTCTATACATTTGTCTTAAAAGAAAGCTAACATAATAAGCTTTCTTGCTATATCACAATAAAAGATATGTATGACAAATGCTATATTGTATATAATATGTTGATTTAAAAATATTAGGGAGGAAGGGGAAAGAAATGGGAGGAGGGGAGGAGGTGGAAATTTTTAATAAAAAAATTAAAAAAATATTAGGGAAGCTAGAGATAAGACTTAGTATTTAAGATTTCTTATTTTTTGGTCATAGATCTCGAGTTCAGTTTCCAAATCAATGTCAAGCAATAAGTAATCATTTCTAGATAAATTTCCAAGGATCTAATTTGCTCTTCTGTTCCCTGAGATTACCTGCACACATTTGGTATGCACACATATGTGCACGCATACACAAGCACACAGTGTTCATTTTCAAACAAAGCTTGATTTTAATAACCACGTAGTTTTGAGAATATTTTCAGTCTTTCCAAATACTTTGTAAGGAAAAGTGATATTTTACTGTGTTAATCCATTGTTTCTCACTACAATGAAACATCTGAGATGAACTATAAGAAAAGAAGTTTTGCTTCATAATTCAGGAAACCCAACAACATGACATTTTAAGTATCAGCTTGTTTCTGGTAAAGATTTTATGACATCACTATGGTGTAAAATGGAAAAAGGTCCACAAAAGAAGTCTAAGCAATAGTCTAGCTATGTGTTATTTATTGGCAATAACTAGGGGCCACTAATGAAAGTATAAAAAGACTATTTAAACAATTATACACATAAAAACCTATATACACATATAGAGAAATGTAAATAACGTATCTTATCAAAAGCAAGATTCACAGAACAGCAACATGAAAGAAATAAAGATATCACAGGAAACCTAAAAAGTAACCCCTTCATTTTGTAAAACAAAATGGCCTTGCAAAACTAGGATAACATGGGTGTACAAAGTGACAGTAAATAGTTTGAGATAGTTCTACTTCCCTGCGCTCTGTGACCCACTTCAGTGCAAATTTGTCACTTAGGGGTATGAGATGCATGACTTTACCAAAAAAGAAAACAAAAAGTAATAAAATAAAGAGTTCTATTAATCTCCCAGCTTTAAGTAAAGCATCAGTTGAATCTTTCTGAGCGTGGATATGCACTAGAAGTTTGCATTTAAAGTGTATGAAGATGCTACTTGGGTTCTAGCCATTCAGCTATTAAGCTTGACCACTGCAGGTTAAACCAACTGTAAGTAGAACCTAAGTGGGAACGTGCGGGTTTCTAAAGAACCTTTTTCTAAAAACTGACACTTGATTTTGCATATTTTCACATGCTATAAAGAATGATTTCTTTCCTTTTGGTCCTCAAAATATCATAAAGCAACACTATGTAAAAACTTGTGCCTTTCTGGTTTACTATGAAGCGCTTTTTTTTTACTGACTTTGTTCTAAGCTATACACATCAGCATAAACAAACTCAAACATTATCTTGAGTGTAAAAAGATTATGTAATGAGGTAAGTGTATCGGTCATTCTTTTATCCTTTAATGCAGAGCTTATTAAGTCCTGAATCTCAATGTCATTGCTCATTTCTCATTCATGTGCCACAGTGGCTGCAAGTCAGCTGCCATCCTGTTGGGCTTGCTTCTATCTTGAGATCCCAGCTGACCCATAACTGAGCAGTGGCATAAATAGGTGTCATAAAGTCTCAGCAGGGAGGTA
Source organism: Bramus lutescens (assembly GCA_001685075.1). Taxonomy (NCBI): domain Eukaryota; kingdom Metazoa; phylum Chordata; class Mammalia; order Rodentia; family Cricetidae; genus Bramus; species Bramus lutescens. The sequence goes on along the minus strand of LOEQ01007219.1, from coordinate 6,160 downwards.
GCAAATTCAAAGGTTCTACTTGACTTCCGAAGGGCAGCACTTCATTTCAGGTCACGTGGAAAGAAATGTGAATATTTCTTTAATAATAAGACAAGCACTATAGTCAATACAAATAAGAATGCAACTACCCATGCTAAATACAGTAGACCATTAAAAAAAAACCAAATAGTATAACTACCCATGTACTCCTTTAGTTAAACATAAAATACTGATCATATTGTTATTATTAGCATAATGTGATGAACTTTAGTTTGGTGTTAAAAGTGAATAAGAGGAACGTTCTAGGGTCCAAATGAAAGGAGAGCTCTTGAGAGAGAGAACCACTATAGGGTTAGGGAGAAACCTGACGCTAGGAAATTCAAAAGACTCCACAAGGATAGCCCCAGCTAAGGCTCCTAGCAAGAGTTGAGAGGGAGACCGAACTGGCCTTCCCCTTTAATCAGATTGGTGAATACACCAACTATTATCATAAACCTTCATCTAGTAACTGATGAAACTGAATGCAGAAATCCAGGTCGAGATCCTGGAATCCAATTGAAAAAAAAAAGGGGGGGGGAGGGAATATGTGAGCAAGGGAGGTCAAGATTATGATGGGAAATCTACAGACAGTTGAACCAAGCTCGTGCAAACTGATGAAGTCTAACCCGACAGCTGTGGAGCCTCCACGGCACCGAACTAGGCCCTCCATATGTGGGAGACAGTGGTAAAGCCTGGACTATCTTTGGGGGGGGCGACTGTAGCAGGAAGATCTTTCCCTGGTGAATGAGCGAGCTTGTTGGAGCCCATTCACTGTGGTCAGATGCCATGCTCTGCCTTAATGCAGGGAGGGGAGGGGCTTGGTCCTGCCCCAAATTATTGTGCCAGATTTTGTTGGCTTCCAATGGCAGAACTTACCCATTGAGAGTAGTGGATCAGGGTGGCTTTGGGGAAGCACGGGTAGGGGGAGGAAGAGTGGAGAAAGAACTGTGATTGGAATGTAAAATGGAATTAAAAACATCTATCTATCTATCTAGAAACAGTAAAATATTAAGACAATGAAAAAATTATTTTCTGAAATATTTTAATAATCTTGTATCATTGTAATACAGTTCAGATGCATTCAGTATATCATATGTATATTTATTTATTAATTATATTAAGAGGTAATAAATAAATGAGTTACTGGCCTAATTAATAAGGGAACTTTCTTCTCTATCAGAGAACTTGAGTTTCATTCCGTACCACCCTCATCTTGTGGCTCACCATCACCCGTAATTCCACAGTTCTCAACTGCTTCTTTTGGTCTTCATCAGCACTAAAGTCACGTGCACATATCTGCACACAGATGCACAAATTTATATAAAATAAAAGCAAAATATTTTCCAAAATAACAGAAAAGTAAAACAAAAGAAAATGAGAAAACATTGCAATTGAAAGTAATCCACCTTTGCAATTGTATATGATCTTCTAAGAAAACAATGACCTTACTAGATTACTTCAAAAATTTCCAGAAATACTTTAGAAATAATCTACATATGTCATAGAAAGAAATAATTTTCATCATAATACACATAAGATATTGTGGAGGCAAATTCACTACAGTTAAATTATTTTGACCAAATTTGACAGACTGAAAAGGTGCTTCAAATTTTTGTCTTACTCTTGACTTAAAAATCGTTAAAATTTACAATATTGGACACATAAAGAAATCCCAGTTGTGTTACTACTTGTGATTATGATTTAGCCACCATTAATCTGCATTCTCCTTCCATGCGATCGTACCTACTGCACCATTTATCTTAAGTGCCCACACGGAGTATCAGTGGACCGTCCTCGTTACCTTGAGACACATGTAAATAAAAGAGCAGTGTCCTGCACGTGCTGAATAGGCACTTCTCATAAAATAGACACTTTTACATTAGCGATAAACGCTTCAAGGTTATTGTCAGCTTTACAACCAGCTGAATATTTAAAATATCTGTGTATTCTAACACCAGTCTTCAATATACTTTGTTCTTAAAAGTTCCTTGAGAAAACAGATTTTATTTTTTCAATTTGTGTACATGTGTGCTCTTGGGTGTTTCGTCACACTAGATAAGCCTGAAAATGGCCATTTATAATGATCTTTTTTCCCCAAGTAGAACCTCTCAGTTCTGTAATGTGTCTGGAACATAGATTTCTTGATTATCTCGATGATGAGGATAGAAAAATAAAGCTACCTTCTAAAAAGATAACGTTTTCACTAAATTTTGCATTAACTATAATTGTAAATATTAAGAATTTTATAAATATCTCTAAAGTAAAGAGAAACAAATAATATTCTTTGACTCTGTTATCAACAAAAATAGCTGATCTCCTCACTCTAGTTCACCTTGTAGGACTATATTAATTCTGTGCAGGACAACTGAACTCTTACCATATGCTCACAATGCAAGCACTATTCCAGGCCACGGTTTTGTCTATGCCAACAATTTACTATGTTTTACCATCACTACTTATTTCATGCTGAAGCAGTCCCTTCCTATCCTGGACACAGCTCACACACTCTTCTGGCATTTTGATGTGCTACAGCTACATTCTTCACCATTTTTTTAGAGCATAACACAGCAAATGGCACATTAAAGGAAGTTTATAAATCAAACATGATCAATGAAGGATGGATGGATTGGATAAGTGTTGTGATTTTACTATTCTCTTTTTAAACCACGTAATGAGGAAATCACTTACTCTGTGATCGAGATTTCTTCCTCCACTTCTCATATTGCAAAATCATTAATGATAAAAAATTAAATTTAGACAAGATTGATTTTATGCCAGCATTATATGTCACTTGCAGGGAAAGCTTAAACATATCATTAGAAGGAATTAAGTGAATTTAACATCTCTTTATGTCAGACATATATTATAAATCAATCGCATTACAGAAAATAAAGCAAAATGTGAAAACTACAAAATCAGTGACTTATTTCTGTGGAAATAATAATTATTTCAAAATAGAGTTAGCATGTAAAAATTTTGCTTTAGCCTAGAAAACATCACTAAGAGAATCATTTAGGATATAGGTTCACAATGATCAAAAATGTTCAATGTTATTTGGATGCCATTGTCCTCCAATTTTTTAAAAATTCTCAATGCAATTCCAAATTAATTGCAAATACATGTTTATATATAAAAATCAGGTTCAGGTTATTAATGTTATCTAGAAAAATAAATAAGTTGAAAAACAGGTAACTTTGCCAAAAACTAAAAAATAGGAAAATAGTTTTTATTTCAAATGTTAACACCACATTACAATAGTAGTAGTCATGAAATATAGTTTTACTACAAAACAAGACAAAACAGACAAAGTAAAGGATTGGGTGTCCAAGAATATAGCAACAAAGAAGCCACTTGTCTTATGGCAAAAGCCTGATGTTTTAATAAATAAGACTGGAACAATAATTTCAAATAGATGAAGAAAATGATATAATCAAGACTAAATTTTTTAAAGAAAAAGCAAACATATTAAATTGGGAAACTACAAATAAAATCCTAAAATTATAACTAATCTTCCATTTTTATTGTGTTAGGGAGAAAAAATGTATTGTTTAGCAGAGATTATGTTGAGGAAAGAAGGCAGCCACAACTTGAATCAGCAGATTATTCTTCTCCCAAAAGTAAAAGCTGCTTCTCATATCTATTTCTTTATTTGGGCAATTCAGGATCAAAGACAGGGAATGGTGCCACTTAGAATGGACAGAATTTCCCACCTCAATTAATGGAATCAAGAAAATCAGAAATGTTCTTTATTTGCATGTATTACTTTTGTTATTATTGAGAATTTCATGTATTAATATTAAATTTTTTTCTATGCACTCTCAAACTTAATGCTTCTATTATTCCTCATTCCATATCATTGTCAAGATGTTTTGATTTTATATTATTGTATACACACGCTCCCCCCACACATACACACACATGTTTATAAAACCTGTGAAGTCCATTTTGTGCTACTCAAACATATATTTACAAAATGATGACCACTTGGGACTGTATAACATATTCAGGGGCTCGTCTCTGAAGAGAAATAATTATTGTTCTCTCTTTAGTCATTAATTTCCATATCTCTGCATCAATTCGATAACAGTGAAGTCTTGTGATACTATCCTCATCCATATTTTCATGTTAACTGACAGCCAACCATGCTATATATATTTCATGGTGCAACTACTGATTGCTTATAGAAGATACTGTATTGTAGCAAAAGACCATGGTCCTCTGTCTCTTAAAATCTTTCTGTCTCCCTTCCCAAGTTGTTTCCTATGCTGTAGGTGTAGAGATTTTGGTGGGGGTCTATCAGTTGGGGTTGGGTACCTTACAGTCATTTGGTCTCTGAAATGTGAACATATGGATTTCTGAGATGATGTCCAGCTGCTGCATAGGGAATTTTTTATGGGTTCAGAGCCACACTTTTCTGTGGATACAAAGACTGATATTTGGAATGCTGTTGTGAATTATACTGGCTTGGAAAAGTGGCAGAAGTAGATTTTCCTCTAAGTTCCATGATCTTATAAGTCACAGGGAGTGATCTAAGTTTACAGTACCAGGCATGAATTCCCATTAAGAGTGCCTTAAGTCCAATTATAAACTTGGTTACTTTTTGAAAGTGTCTCTATTGTAGTCTTAGGGATATATTACCATGATGGTCACTGCTGTGGTTTTCAACCTTTACAGCTGGCTGAGGACTTTTAATTGCTTTTCTCCCTTAGCAATTTGCATGATTTCAATGAAACTATGTTATAAGAGTTAGTCCTCATTCATTAGGCTTCCTGGTAGTTCCAGATTGACTCCTAGAAGTTCTACATCTGAAGTTAGTGGTGTCTTCAATAACATAAACTTACTTTCAAGTACTAAGAAGCAATGAAACACCATACAGTAACCTGTATTATTATTGAAAGCTTTGTGGACACAAACACAGAAATCCCATGCCTGGCTCTCAGGTTTTTATTAGATAATCTATGGCTTTTAAAGGTACCATTATCATCCCAAATGGCTTAACGTTGCTTAAATTACTTATATATGTGTATACAAATGCATGTGTATTATATAAATTTTAGGCAAGCATAAAATTCCTCCCCCCCATTGTGGCTTTCCTTAGTGTTCTTTATTTTTCTATCTTCCCAATAAAAGCTTTATGCACAACATATGAGTGTTTTGTCTGCATGCATGTTCACCACCTACATGCCTGGTGTTCATGGAGATCAGAAGAGGACATAGAATTCCCTCTTAGAAGGGAATTGCAAGTGCTTATGAGCAGACATGTGTTTGCTAGGAACCAAACACATGTTTTTTGCTTATCTACTGAAACATTGCTACAGCCCCCAAACCCATAATTATATGCTGTAATTTTCCACTGTTGTCCCCAAAGCTTCATGATCACAACATAAAGTAAAAGACATTGATTCCAACATCGAAAGTACCCACAGTCATTAGAAGTTTAAACACATTAAAAGTCCAAAATATCTTAAGTGTGATTTCGTACAAAATCAAAATTAAACAAACAAACATGTCTCTATGAATGATTACTGTCTGATTTTAGACTGCAGATAAAATTTCCTTTGACCCTCTCAGACAAGTATAGTTCAGAATAATGGTCATAGCAGGAAGACCTACGAAAAGAAATCAGCTCTGGCAAAACATTTTACACACATAAATAAAAAAATGTATATACTAATACAATTATTTTCACTTTATCTATATAATATGTAAATAAAAACATTTAACATTTATAATTGTAAATTAAGACAAAAATTCACCTGTTAGGATGGTATTGTCATTAGAATTACTAGTATCTTGGAATAATGTTTTAATTTGTTCATTATTAGTACCTTTATTAAATGAATAATTTTGACTTTGTATTACTATTTCCTGAATAGATAAATAACAATGACATGAAACATAATTGTCCTTTAAAATAATTGTTTTTGCTATAAATTTTTTCTTTTATTGAAAACAGAATTTTTTCATACATATATTCTGATTACAGTTTCCCCTCCTCCTACACTTTTCAATTCCACCCTGTTTCCCTTCCATCCAGATCTTAATGTTTTCTGTCAGTCATTAGAAAACAATCAGTCTTGGGGTAAGGTGATCCCGAATTTCCTGAGAAACCGCCACACTGATTTCCAAAGTGGTTGCACAA
>LOEQ01007218.1:75956-87406 GCA_001685075.1 Bramus lutescens | reverse complement strand
TCTCTCTCTCTCTCTCTCTCTCTCTCTCTCTCTCTCTGTGTGTCTCTCTCTCTCCTATAATATCCAGTCAAATGCCGGTCCAGCCTGTGCTGACAACAGTCTGGAGAGACAAGATTTACTTCTTAGCTCTGCCATGCCATCACAAATCATAAATTTCACATCACAATCATACAAAAGAGCAGCATTGCTAATGCTAAAAGACATTTTAGACACTGTGATAAACTAATTAACTCTCTTAAGTGAGTCTATTTGAATAAAAACTTTATCCTCAAGTTTCTTACAATTTCTTTGTCAAGTCCTCTAAACTTGATTTTATATTGATATTTTTTAAATCAATTCATGTAACATCAAACCTATAAAAGGTTCATCACAGACCAAATACCGCTCTAACCTTGTAAGCTTTCACAGTAAAAACTGTCTTTTTTATTTATACAAGTTTGGGAAAGATACAAATATAATCATAACCCCCAAGGCAAAATTTTATGGCAGTTATGAAAACTCTTCACTATAAAACTACTCAAGCCTACAAGCATAAAAGTTCCCAATAAAATTTGTTTTAGATACCGGCAATAAAACATTCTTTGCTTGCTCTTAACTCCGAAGTTTGGACTCACAGCTGTCCAGATGCCAAAGAAATATTTCAAATCACCCAGCCACAGATTCACCAACTTTTAATAATCCTCAATTGAGACACATTGTTATATATTAAATATTATTCATATTTACTGTGCAATAGACATATGCTCATGTCAGCAAAAATTAAAAAGTGGGCTCATACTGGAGAAGTCACAGTGCTGTGGAAATCACTAAGGCACCTAAAATAATGGTATTTTCTATTAAAAATAATGTGTGATTCCATCTGAGAATTCTTGTGACTTTTTATACCTGACTGTTTCATGATTGAAATTGAAATAATAAAGAAGAAAGTGTGCAAGTAAACATAAGCGATTCGTGCTGGGAAGTCTTGGGAAAGGTCCGTATTTAGCACTGAGTGCTTTTGCATGGCTCATTCCCACCCCTTTCTAATCAGTACTCTGGGCAGACACCACTGTAGGCACCATTGTGTTCCAAGAAAACCAGAAGCCTGGCACTGGACTCTAAAGAGCTTAACCAGCATGCTGCCATCAGACCTGAGATCCTGACATTAGCTGACTCCATCCATTGCTCTGGCTTCCTTTGCTCTGCACTCCGTAGAATGAAGCCCGGATTTCTTCCTGTGGCATCTTTACCCTTCCATTGTGGAGCTGAAGCTCAGCTCAGCTCTAGACTGAAAATTTCCCTTATTCTATCCCGGGCTTATGTACTGTCACTGTGACTGATAGAAAAGGGGTTGTGGGGAGACATGCAAAAGCTTGGCATCTTGCTGGTTTATATTTTGATTGTAGCAGGGTCACTTTCTTTTTCTTAATTTTTAAACTTATTTTTCTTAAGAAAACTATCTTTTCTCATTTTACATAACAATCCCAGTTCCGACTCCCTCCCCTCCTTTCTTTCTCTCCACCTTTTCCCCCACCCCACCACCCATCCACTCCTCAGAGTGGCTAATTGAACTCGTTCAGCAAGTTCACCTTTTTTCAAGGGGTGATTTCCTCATTTATAAACTGGAACCATTTAATTCCTATTGCCTCCTTGTTGGAGTCTCTTTACTAAGCTTCTTTTGAAGCCATTGAAGGATGTTCTTGATGTCACTATAAGTAACCTCTTCAGCATAATTCAGATTCAGGAGAAGCAAGCATTGAGACAAGAGTCCTGTACTAGTGACTCACTAAATAAGAATTAAGAAGAAAGAGTCCTGTAGGAAAACAGCCAAGACAGGATTAGAGAAGAGAAGATGAGGTCCTATTTCATGCAGAATTAATAATTAATAAGATATATTGTTCATTCTATAACATACATATTATATATATTATTCAGTTTTGAATGCCATGAGCTATTAATTATTTCTGTGAGAAGTTGTCTTTCTAGTCAAGCTCTCATAGTTATCCTGTAGCTTTTCCTGTTTACAGTACATAGACTATAGAAATGTGTATTAAACAATTGAGTTCACAATAAGCCTTTCCGTCAATCAAAGGCTTTTGGTGAAATCTGAGAGACTTCAAAAGGCATGCGTGAGTGTTCAACTACACAGAAGTTGGCATCCCTTACCCCTACTCCTCTGTTATTCAGAGTTCACCTGTGCTTGTTACTGTTTCTCCTGTGACATTTATCAACCAGAGAGCCATTATTTAAACTATGTCAATGTTTGGTTGAATATTACGCGCTGAAAGTAGACCATGTGGAGCGAGGGAAGTTGTCTCAGTGAACAAAAGTTCTGACATGAAATTGTAGGGACCTCAAATTCAAATCCTTAGAACCCATTTAAAAGTCAGGGGAATGTGGCAAGCGTCTGCAATCCCTACATTTCTGTGGAGAGATGAGAAAGAAGAATATCATCAAACTCATGGCTCAGATAACCTGCATGTGCGGTTGAGAGACAACAGAGGAGGTCCTGTCTCAAGTGAGAAACTGGCGGGAAAAGCACCAGAGTTTGTCATGTACATACCTACAACACACACGCACACACACACACACACAGACACACACACACACGCACACACACAAAGACACACACACAGGAAATCCAAGTCTGAACTTTATCCTCAGTTTCAAAGAACTTTTGGTTGTTTTGCGTAATAAATAGTTTAAGAAACAGAAGTATTATGAAAAAATGCATAAATTATTGTGCTCAAGTGATTAAATGACATGTGTCATTGTGAAAATAGAAAGGTTAAAATTGTAGCACATACATGCATTCTACATGCATCAATGAAACACTGACAGAGCTTACATTTTTCTTGAAATTAAAAACAAATTAAGCAATATGGCTGTGAAGCTAAATATAAGTAAAATCCTCTTTCAGAATAGGACTATGAAAATGTTTTCCAATAATTTTTTAAATTCATTATCCTGTCGCCATTCAGGAACCGAAGAAAGCTGGATTCTGCATCAAGGGTCCCTTGACACCAAACAGTGAAACTGAAGGAAAGGTTAATGATAGTTTAAACCTTTTCCCCTTCCTTGTATTATTTTACTGTCTAGTCATTTAACATTCATGGACGTTGGTGAAAATTAATTTTGGTTTTTATATACTTGTTTCAGACATACTTAAACTGAAGTAGTTTGATTATTATACAAAGCATAAGGGTAAGGAATCACAAGGCTTCTCCATTGAGTAGAATTGTTTGCCTTGAGTTTTATTTGCTGGTCTACAGTTGCCTCTAATATGAATGAGGGGCATAGTACATTACTTTAACCTGGGTTCTGGGTTCCCATGCGGTTGTTTGGGTGAAGGAAGGTAATCTAATATGTTTAGAAAAAATATTTTTAGTAATTAGAGGCATTATTTTATTTCAGATAAACTAAAAAAGTCTGTTATGAGTTAATATTCACCCACAATCACTACAAACACCAGAAAGGGATGTTCTGAAGGATGGGTTCCAAATGAATAATAATTACTCAGGTTTCCTTCAGGTATAAAAGAAAACTAAGTCTAGACTTTTTAGGCTCTTTGAACTCATAGTTCCTGAAACTCAAAAAGGTATCATCTTTAAGTAATCCTATAGGAACTTAAGACTTCAAAGAAGAAATTGTAAGTACACTTAAAAATGTTTCTACCCACTGTGTGCACACTCAGGTCTTCAAAATCACCTCTCCTCTACATACACACATAGTAAATGAGCTGGTACTAACAGACATATCTTGGAAGTTGATTTACAATGTAGGATATCCATGGTAGGCTTAATAAACATGAAGCCTGCTGACAAAGAAGTATTCTCAAGGAATCTTCTTGACTGACACATATTACATACCATCTAGTTATATCTAGCTATATCCATTTTGTTTTAAATAATGCTAGGATAATCTGTTATTAACATTGACAATTTCATTGATTTATTTGTTCATTTGTCTGCCAGTTATTGGTGAGTATTTATCATATGTCAGGTACTCCAGTGAGTACTGGAAAGAATAGAACAATGCCACACATAAATGTTACCTTAGCACCCTGGAAAATCACACCCCGTGTGTTCTGATGCAGGCTATATACAGCATATATGGCAAAGAGTTCTCTCCATGAGTCACAAAAGGTTTCTTTAATCAACTGACTCTTCAGAATAGGGCTGATATGAGTTGCCATAAGTCATTGTGGATGGGTAAAGGGAATCTAAAAGATTGGACTGCTCTTTTTGCTTGAATGGATTCGCTCTAATATTGGCTATATTTTTCTCTTTTTAAATATTTTTCTTTCTTTGTTTGTTTAAAAAAAACTATCTTTTCTCATTTTAGATACCAATCCCAGATCCCACTCCCTCCCGTCTTCCTGTTCACTCTACATTATCCCCCCACCCCTCCCTCCATCCCCTCCTCAGAGAGGGTAAGGCTTCCCTAGGAATGTCAATAAAGTCTAGCAGATTGCTTTGAGGCAGGACCAAGACACTTTCCACTCTTCCTAGGCTGATCAAGTTATTCCTCCAAAGCGAATGGGTTCCAACATGTCAGTACAAGCAAGAGATTGGGAACATGAGGGTGAGGAAGAAGGGAGAGCAAAAGGGGAAAAGACGGGAGAAGGGGATAGGGGAGGAGAACTTGAGGGAATGGGATAGTCGAGATGGGGGAAGGATAGAAATGGAGAACAAGGAAAGAGATATCTTGATTGGAGGAGCCATTATGGGGCTAGCAAGAAACCTGGCACTAGAGAAATTCTCAGGAATCCACAAGGATGACCCCAGCTAAGACCCTAAGCAGTAGAGGAGAAGGTGCCTGAACTGGCCTTGCCCTGTAGTCAGATTGATCACTATTTAAATGACACCATAGAACCTTCATCCAACAACCGATGGAAACAGAGGCAGAGATCCACAGCCGAGCACTGGGCTAAGCACCCAAAGTCCAGTCAAAGAGTGGGAGGAGGGAGAGTATGAGCAGAGAGGTCAAGACCATGATGGTGACACCCACTAAAACAGCTTACCTGAGTGAATGGGAGCTCACCAGCTCTAGCTGAACAGGGAAGGAACCAGCATAGGACCAAACTAGTCCCTCTGGATGTGGGTGACAGTTGTATGGCCGGGGCAGACTGCGAGGCCACTGGCAATGGCACCAAGATTTATCCCTACTGCGTGGCTATCTTTTTCACCTTTTCAGAAGCATTCACAATGGTTCAAAATAAAGTAATATATAAAGAGCAAAGCATGAAAACAATGTGAAATCTTTCACATTCTACGGACTTCTGTTTAAATGACTTGTTCACGTGAGGTTGAATCAAAGCAGATGGTGTACAGCAGAGACTTAATAAGATGGATGTTCCCCCCGAAAAAAGCTCTCTGGCTGGGCTGTTCTCTTAGTCAAATTATTTACTGAAGAATAAAATTAGTTTCTTAGGTACCAGCACTTCTTGTTTAATAACATCTTATAGCTCTATCAGTCGATATTAGCATCTAAGACTTGGAATATAGTCATGTGATCAATCCCATCAGGGAGTCTGCTTACAACTTATCTCACACAGAACAGTTGCATGATTGCTTTTGTGTTTCTCCATTTGTTTTTTTTTTCTTGTAAAAGAAAAAAAAGGCTGAGTATATTAACAAGCCAGCTGTTAGCACTTCTTTGATATTTCCCTGTGGTCTACTCCATTAGAGGGGGCTAAGTTCTTAATATCAGTTGGATTTGTTAATTATTGGTAAACAGTGCTTTGTGAGTGTAGGGTAATGGATTGGTTTTGTGCATTTAATTTTTTAATGTGGCAATTTGTGGGCCCTCTTGTCTTTAATAGGTTTATTTAAAAATTCCAAGAAGTGTAATCCAGATTTCCAAGTGTTCTGCCAAATTAAAGAAAAATATTACTTTAATTTAATTGCACAGCTAAAGCAAATATAATTCTTAGTTTTTGCTTAAGAATTCAGTTTCACTTCTGGTGATATTGGATCACATACTCTGTACCTAATGCCATATGGGAATGTGGAAAAGGCCACTGCATTTGTGGCATGAACAAATGCTGTATTCAATTATTCATTTACTCACAATCTACTTTATACTAAATTTGAGTTAGGCTTTGTGGAAATGAAAGCAATGGTAACGATGGGTGAAACCTCACCCTTGAGACTCCTAAATAGCTGATCCTTTGAAATGAAGTTCAAGGGCACTTGGTGTGGCATTTGCTTTACTATAGGAGACAAAGGCAAGCGCTAGTAAATTATGCTATAGACAGCCACCAATGCCTCATCCCCTTCTTCTGGCTGGTAACCCAACTCTGAGATAGAGCAATTTATGCTTTTACAGCCCCAGTCACGAGAGACATCCACAGGGAAACCAAAAGACATAGCTCTGTATTTTTAGCCTTCAGGCACAGAGATAATAGGAATAATTTATTTCACTGGGAGCATTTTTGAAGTGAAAAGATGCCCTGTGCTGACTGAGCTCATTTAGAGAACATCTCTGCCATGGGCCTGGTGGCACCTGCTCATGAAAACCTCACCCTCTCCTATGGGACCATCTTCATGAAACATCCAACAACTGGAGATACTGAGAAATGCTAAGAGCAAAGTAACACTGAGCTGCTTTTAGAAATCACCAGACCAGAGTCTTCGGCTTTCTGAGACAGGACTCAATTTCTTACTGAGACAGAAGAATAACATGGAAGTGCCTTACAAGTGGCCCAGCTGATGACCACTTTCAAGAACCGACTTCTAAAAAGTGGCTCTACTACCCAAGAACATCCTAAAATGGATCACACATCCAATGGGAAGATTTACAAGGCAGTGGGGTCCCTCCACTTATCTGCATATATGGGTCCACAGAGAACAACAATCCAGAATGATCCTCCCCTTGGATCCAGTCTGGAGGCAATGTGAAGTGCAGGTATGTCCCCTGAGTCTTAAATGGCCTTCAACAGACATGCCCTAATGAAGCCAAGTTAAAAATTGGTAATAAATTAATGAGAATGTGCTTCTCGGTGGCAATCATCCATCCATTCCCTCTCTGAGAACCTTTTAATTATTGCTATTAATGACAGAGTGTGGGGGTCACTGATCTCACAGAAGAAGAAAACTTTTCTGGCTTTCAAGGTAAAAACGTGCAACCTTCGCATTCTCCCAACATAGAATCAGCAGTGTATTGGCTCCTTCCGGGAGGTCTGTGTCAAATTCTGGGTAATGAAGGTGCTTCACTGGGCTGAGAAGAGACAGTGTAGGCTTATTTTTGTTCTCTCCAGAAGGAAACCATCCCCTTCAGCGGTTATTCACTTGCAAATAATGGTAAAGTAAGCATTATTCCCCACAGGCCTCTGTCCTCCTGGGGTGCCTCACCAGCCTGTGAAAGAGACAGGCATAACTTTCTCCCACCTCCCATTTCATTGTTCATCCATCTTATGCCCAGTTCAAGTAAAGAGCCATTCGTCTGTGTGCTGGTGATCATCACAGCTACTGACTCTTCTTACCGTCTTACAGCCTCTTGCACACAGCTAAGACGTTTTCAAGTCTGCTCAGGATTTTGTCAACGTGACATGTGTTGGCAGTGATTTCATTTCTCAGAGAATCATGGAGTGAGCGAATGGAGCGTGTTCCCTCCCCCTTTCCTCCAGCGCTACTGTTTGCAGGATATCTTGCAAATACAGGGAATTTTCTGGGTTGCCACTGGTCATGTATCATCACCGTGGAAATTATGATTTCATATGTTACCAAGTAAATGAAGAGCAATCTCCATGAATTAATAATATCTCATTATATTTTATAGTCAAAAAAGATAACTGAAGAATAGAGGGTGCCACTGTTGCTCTGAAAAGTGAAAGGTCACTGTCAAGAACTGTGTGCAGAGTTCTGTGGCCATCTGTGGCCATCTGTGGCCATCTGTGGCAAACTCATACCCATTGACGGCCTGTCTCTTCCTTCAGTCAACAGGTCCATATGATCACTTCCCAACACAAGGAAAAGTAAGAACGTAGATAGGTGCATTCCCCAGTGATTTTTGAGTACTCTAAGCTTTGTTGCATTTCAGTTACTACTCTTACTCCAGCCTATTCATNGAAAAAATGCACACTCCCAAACACACATATGCAAACATGCATGCATGGAGTGCAACCAGGCTAAAATGCATCCAGGCTTTTATTGAACTTTACCCTTTCAAGTTTTTTCACTGGCAATAGGCAACTCAACACAAAAATAATCAGGTAGATGTCTGTGAGTTCAAGGCCAGACTGGTCTACAGAGTGAGTTCTAGAACAGCCAGGGCTGTTACAAGGAGAAACCCTGTCTTAAAAAAAAATCAAAAGTAATAGTATTACTACTAATAATAATAATAACAATAACAATAATAATAATAACTTCATTGTCATTTCTAAAGAAATTGTTTTATTGTTGCATGTTTAATGCATTGCAGAATGTGTATGCATCGTTTTTAGTCATTACTTTCAACAAGGAAAAATATTGATCCCAGACAATGTGAAAATTTCCTTAAAAGAATGAAAACTAAAATTTAATCCAGCTAGTCAGTTCTTGATTCAGGAAGCTGTTCCTCAGGAGAAACATGCAGCTGAAATGCTTCAGTTCAGGCTTTGTGAACACTTCTTAGTCTTGGGACTGAGCACCGGCTCAGCAAGACTCTGTCTCCTCTCCTCATGGACACTTGCAATCCAAGTTCCTCAAAGTCCATTTCGAAGTGGGAAGCTCCCTTTAATTAGTAACACTACTATGGTATTTTCTTAGACGCTACTGCGGTTGCTATGAGAAAATGTCATCAAATTAGAAGCACTGGGTGTGAATGAAGCTCAGCAAAGCCTCTTTCATCGAGATAAACTCAAAGTCAGACCACAGGCTTCAAGGCTAAAGCCTCCATTCGTCTCTCAGGGGACCAGGGTGTTATATCTCCTCCAGTTTCTCCACGGACACGAAAGACACTGCCACTTATTTGCATCTTCATAAGTTCCAGAAATGTTTCTCCTATTGAGAATTTTATGCTATAGTTTTGTTCAAATCATAAAGTCACGAATTTAAAGCACTGTGAGTTAAGGAGGAATCTGAAGCGAGCAGTAGAAGGCTGCCTAAATTCACTATGTAGGTATTTCTTAAATAAATGTTTTCTGTCCTGCCCCAGCTCCTCCCAGCTCCTCCCCACCCACACAATTCTACATCTTATTTTGCTCTCTCATTAGAAAACAAACAGGTATCTAAAAAAATCTTAAAGTAATATAAGATTAAAAGGAAATAAGCAAACACACCTGAAGAGAACAAGGCAAACAGCAAATAAGAGAAAAACGAAGAGTCAAAGAGAAAGAACAAGGAACTCATGCAGATGTAGAGTCACACACAGAACTCACCTAAAAACACAAAACCAGGAACCATAATATAGTAGCAAAAGACCTGTAGGTTTTATCCTGGCTAGAAATTGCCATGGTCTTGTCATCATGGGTACAGAAGGACAAAGAGCTCTGCTGTGTTAATAGTGTGTTTTATATTGCAAGGTATTTATCTCTCAGCTAATGAGCAGAAAACAATCACTTTTATCCAGGTGGTGGTGCCACACGCCTTTAATACCATTGCTTTGGTGGCAGAGGCAAGGGGAATCTCTATGAGTTCAAGGCCAGCCTGGTCCACAGAGCAAGTTCCAGGACATCCAGGGCTACACAGAGAAACACTGTCTCAAAATAAAAAAAAATAATAATTTTAGTTGTGTCATCAAGAATTAAGAGGCAAAGCCATGAGAAGATACAGTTCATGCATGACTTTGGTTATTAAGCTTTTATGATTAAATATGATCTACAAAATGTCGTCTTTCATAAACCATGCATTTTCAGACACCTCTATTTTCAAAGGAGAGTTTGAATTGCTTCCTCTAATATAAAGTATGATTTATGTTCACAAATACAATACTATCTGTTGGTTTGCTTGTCTGCCATTCACAGGACAGATAGTTTAAGCTCCACTCTTAGGGTCCAGAAACTGTAGACATTATCTTAAAAGCCCTGGGAAGACCAAGGGTAGCTCAGCTATTAGGTAAGTGAAGACTCCAGCAAGGGCCACAGAATATTCAAGAGACGTCACTGAGGTTCTCCTTTGTGAAGCATTGTTAAGTGTTAGAAAACTGACTTGCTTCTTGGCAAATCCAGCAAAGTGAGTTCATTGTGTCTCCACTCTGTCCCATTAGCTCTCCCTCACCAAGGGCTCCAGAACACTGATCCTGATTGTTTTCTATCTTTTAGGCACTATTTGCTAGGAAGCACCAGTGTGCTGAGCAAAAACACATTTCAATGACTGCATCCAGAGACTCATCTTTGCTTGCGCCTCTACCAGCTACTATCTTGGTAATGTGAGGAGCAGTTCCCTTGAGCCCGAAGCTTCCTTTTCATCTACACAAGGAGGATCGGAGGGATAGACTGGATGCACCCACTCAGTTCTCTGGCTTTGAAATTCTCATCTTTTTTTTCACATAGAAGACTTCTTTCCTGTTGCTATATTATAACTTAGAGTGACACTGGACAGAGTCCTTACAGTTATTTGTCTTTTGAAATTCATATCACGCCCCATTTTCCTTTCTCCCTTCAACCCTACCCACGCACCCTTTAATCTCTCTCAAATTCATGGCCCATTTTTTTCTTTCATTGTTGTTATTGTTGCTGCTGCTGCTATTGTTGTTGTTATTGTTTTTGTTGTTGTTGGTGGTGGTGTGTGTGTATTCCAAAATGCATAAATACAACCAGCTCAGTCCATATAATGTACATGCATGTATATGATCTCAGGGTTGACCTCTTGATATTAAATAGCTCATGCTCTTTTCCTGGGGCAGACCATTTCTCCCAGTCATCTGAGCATTCCCCAGTTGTCTGTAGTTCTTTGTCTAGATCCTGGGCTCTGTGAGGTTTCTCCCTTTCGTGTTAGCATGTCCACTGCTGTTGGACTGATGAAAATGCAGAGAATAAGAGATAGTTTGGTACCCAATAGCAACAGATACGTCTACTGCCCAATACCTGCACTGACCTGCACCAGAGGCTCAGGGATCATGGCAGAAGAGGGAGTAAGAAGATTGAAGAGCCAGAGGATATCTGTATAGCTCTGGGAAGTGTTGGAGGGGTCAACATGGTTATCTAAACAAGACATGGACAATGGGCAATTTTTCCATGATTTTTTTAAGCCAGTGACTGTTCAGTTCTAAAATGATGTCAAAATTCTCCTGAGTTTCACAGTACAAAGTAATGTTCTTTGATATATACATATATATATATAGTGTGTATGTGCATGCGTGTGTGTATGCATATATATATATATTGTGTGTGTGTGCATATATATTTTCTCAACTGGATTTTCTCAACTGCTTGTCACTACACACCTCAGCTGCTAAAGTATTACCTTTATTCTCCAAATACAGAAATAAAAACACAACTGATGTAGGAGGGTCATCTGTCTATGTGTTACTTTCATTGGTCAATAAAG